>JAUYWH010000014.1:13242437-13294082 GCA_034779795.1 Ctenopoma multispine | reverse complement strand
AAGGAGGGGGAGAAATGGGGGGCATGAGGAGGGGTGAAAAAAGGAGGGGGAGGTGGGGAGGGAGGGGTGCTGGGGGGCGGGGGGTCAAGTAGCGGTCATGATCATCAATCATCTTTTGACATAAACCCTATCCTATACTCTCTGACATGTTTACCTTGCTGAAGTAAGTGTTCATGGCATGTTGGTCATGCTGTGCTTCATTCAAAGGAATTTAAATAACACTAAATAACCCATTCTTAATCACTAGGCAGTAATTAAATTTCTTGAAGATGTGAAGTTGTGTTTACAGATGGCAAGTAAGCCAACCATGAGAGTGAGAGAAGCCATTTGAAAGCTGGTAGGCAGATGTTAAGTCCCCCCATACTCATGGCATTTACATGGATGATGCTGCTCTCCCTCTGTTTCCATCATTTTATCACTAGGTGTGTGAGTGCACATAAAGACGGATAAATGTAAACAATTTAATATTCCAAAGCATGCATCCACTTCTTAAACAAATTTGTCAGTAGGAGGATTGTATGCTTTTGCCATTTTCAAAAACATATTATTGCCATAAAACACCAACTTTCTAGGCCATCTACCTTTTGGAGGCAGTTTGCCTAAAAGAAAACAAGTAAACAATTATAGTGATTATTGTCATGATTGTGGACATGCGGTTTTGAAAGTTTATTATTGCTTTGTAGGGTAGAGGATGCCCAATTTAAGGTTTGATTTCTTGATTTAGTGGTTTATTATGCAGTAGCACTGCACAGTAGTAAAAACTGCAGTAAATGCACCAGCTGTACGATTTTTTATGATTACTCTTACATAAGATATTAATCTTATTTTTGCCAGACATAAATAATAAACAAATAAAATAAGATTGATGTTACAAACAATGTGCAAGAAATAAAACAATATTGTTTTACATTACAAATGTAAACCTGCAAAGCAAAATCATGAAAAAGACATGAAAAAGACAGGCATGAAGAAGCTGCTGACTAATCACTAATTAATATTGGGGTAACAGTTGCTCAGTTGGTAAAGCAGTCTTCTACAAACCCCAGGGCCAGTGGTTCAATTCCTATTTTGCTTCCTGACTACATGTCAAGGTGTGGACAAAACACTGAAACCCCATAGTTGCACTGACTTGTACTGTCTGGCAGCTGTCCAACAACAATTTCCCCAAGGAGATCAATAAAGTATGTTATTACAAGTTTCATTCATGTGCAACTTTAACAGAGAACAAATGTCATACTCTTCCATGTATTCTACTTGTATTTTGTTTTCCTTTTTAATGACATGGCATCCACTTTGAAATTCTATTGTATTAAAGTTTTTGCAGTTAATTTATGTTTGGAGGAACAGTGAATTGGAAATGGCTGGAAGTGACTGCTTCAGCATTTAGGTTATAGGCTTGTGGTGCAGGTGTTGCAACTCTTTCAAAAGCTCTTTAGTTTCTTTTGACTACTTCATTCATTTGACATCTGAATTAGGCTTCTGTATAAATTCACACAATGTATTATAGCACAAAAGATGACAACATCAGCTCTTGAGTATTTGGTAAATAGACCTAAATAAACTGGTGGAGGATTTCAGCAAGAGTCATTCACTCCATTCTTTGTTGTTAAACCTTGTGATACCTTTGAAAAGAGGTATTATGGCAAGATTTCAGGACCCAGCCAAGTGCCTCTTCTTTCTAGTCCATCTACAGAGCCTCAATAACAATGCTTTGGAGTGATTCCATGCTGAGAACTGGGAATAAAAAAGCCCTTTAAAAATTCTCTCTACAGGTCTTTATATTTCTCAAAAGAAGCAGTCAAAAGATCTCTGCCATCTCTATACAGTATTTGAGAGAGAAACAAGGTCACAGTTCAATTACTGTTCAATTTATAGAATTTATTAAGCAACACCTGCTGCCTATAATAATATTAGCAAACTTAATCTTAAATAGGCCTTTGTGCATGATCTAAAAAGGAGTTTAATAGTGAATATTGTTGAAGAACATGTCTAAACAATAGCATTACATTTTTGCAAGTAACATTTTAGAACCTAATAGGAGAGACGCATCAGTAATCAGCTCCCAAAATTAGGGCATGAAGAAACTTTAAGTCTACTCTTTGATGTTGCTGAATAGTTCTCTGAGAGGATTAAACTGTCATATTAGATAGATTTGCCTCTGTGCAGCATAATATAAATCTTCCAATTTCCCATAGTGAGATCCGTGACCTTTCGCATCAAGCAACTGTATATGGCAGCATGAATGAAAAATGTAAATCTCTCCACATTTAGACACTGTTTTTTTCTTGTTATGCTTGGCATAACATGTCAAAAATCTGCCGGGTGACAGGAAAGAAAAATAAACTGTGCTGCATATAAAGGTTTTATAAGAAAATTGAATTTACTCCTGCAGCAAAGTGCATCCAGCAGCGTACTGAGCAAATTCTTATGACTAAGCACAGATTGTTTTATTGATATACTGACTGACAGCACAGGCAGCTCTTCTCTGTGTCACTCAGTCAGATGTCAGACAACACTTTAAAATATTACCTTTGTTCTCTCCTTATCACCTGTTTCACAAAAAGCATTACACAGTCATTACACTGACAAGTCTCATGTGCTCCTCACGTCAAGGTATGTGCAGTCAGTTCAGGTGATCCTTTCCATGACTGACAGGTTGCACAGGACATGAGCCAACAAGGACAAATGTCCTGGTGTCACAGCTGTCACTATTATTTAGGAGCAAGATAAGTCAAGTTGAACTGTGCTGCAGAGGCAAGTGGATTTATTGGGATTAGTTAGGGGCTTAATGGGGCCCCAGGGCTCTTATCATTATTTCACACAGAGTCAACCCTTCCAGGTAGGTTTAAACAAAGTATGAAATTAATTAATGAATATGTATGGCCCTCTCAAATGAGGCCCCGCTAATCCATTAGGATTTTGTGTCAGAATGCTGTAGATGAGATATTTTGAGCTTGCCACATTCACAGTTGTTTATCTGTTTTCACAATATCTGAGTGATTAATGCCGTGATTAAGTCTTAAGCAAAGACATATTTCAGCTTTTATTATCCACCAAGGTTTGTCATTAAAGTGTTTATGCATATGCACATAACGCACAAAAATCCAAGTGTGTGTGTGTTTGTAGGAGTATGTGTGTACACTGTATTACGAGGATCGAGGATCCAAATTAGAATAAACACTTTCTCGTGGGGACCAGATGCTGTTTCCCATGGGGAAATCATTGAATTTACTTAGTTTAAGGTTAGCATAAGGTTAAAATTAGGTTAAGTTTAGGGTTAGGATTACAGTTAGGAATGTTATGGTTAGGGTTAGAACAAGTCTCCAGCTAATTAATGTGAGTCTATGTAATGTCTCCTGTTCGTTTGTGCGCAGACACAAACTCAAACGTAGTGAGAAGATGAAAACAAAAGTGAGATGACTGTCAAGAGGAATCAATAACTTGCCTCATTGTTCTGTGTGTACTGTCTCTCTGTTTGTTTGTACAGCAAATCCAGTCCTTCGCAGCCACAAAACTCTTACACTCCAATTCGCATTCACTGGTTCTACATGCCAGTTTCATGTCTGCAGGCATGACACAGATATTTTCAGTCATCAGTAATGAGTATAGTGATGAGACAAAGAGCACCTTACATGTTCTGTACAGTATGTGATCTCTGTTGTGATTAGGTTAATATGGCATGAAGGGAAAGTGTGACATTTTGAATAATAATTTTGCTTCCAAACACAAAGCAACTGGCACATTAAATGTGTGTCTGAACAAACACGTTAGAGGCTTTCACATGCCTATATTAGACTATAGTTTTAGTTTTCTGTAACTTTTTCTCATTCCTCTAACTTTCTTTTTCTTGTATCTATGACTTTCCAGTAGTTTAAAACAGTGTTTTCTTCAAATTTAATAAATCAATAGTATTCCTAAGTGAGTTTATTTTAAGGCTCCCATTGTCATCCAATCATTAAATTTTACAGGCTCATATTTACACTTCAATTAATTTATGGAAAGTAGTAGCTTTTGGTTTGAGCAAAGACGCTTAAGTAATGCTAATGAGTTTGTTCCACAATGTAATGTTTTCTCAATCAAGTACAATTTCACACTAAAATCTAAAAAGTTATTTCCTTCAGGACTACTGGTCTTCAAGTACCTGTACCTGGTTTTAGCTCAATGGTATCAAGCCTCATCCAGTATCCACACTCAAAGTCTTTCAAATACAACAACTTAATTCACACAAGTAGATTAGTCCATACCTAAATCATACTGGGCAACAGGTCATAAAATTGAACTCTACAGTTTATTTTGAGACTGATCAAAATTTATTATTGTATAAATAATCAATATATGCTTTCCACTGGTAAACTGACCTTTTCCTGTGGCCTTTTCACATGAATAATTCAAATGTTGTGTGACAGTATCTTTTGTCAAGTTTAAATTATTGTAGAATATAATCCATTTCATCCTGACCAGTGTCTCGGAATATGCTTCCATGAAACCCAGACTTTGCATTTCATGCGCTCAGCTGTAGTCGAAGTCCATATTTAATCACAGAAAGTATCTGTTACTGAACACATCAGCTGGCACTGATCACAGAGCCAGCACAGAGTAAAAATGTCTTCAGTTTTGAGATAGAGCTGGAAGGACACTTGTGCAGTCAAGCTAGCGGCATAGGAATGCCACTCAGTCAATCCACCACTTTGGCCTAGACTGAAACTACTGAATGGATTGCAGTGACATTTTGTGTAGATGTACTTGACTCCGTTATTTTTTCCTCCACCACTATAATGTAAGGCTCACACTTGAAATTAGCTGCTCTGTTTTTCTCTGGATAAATTGCTTTTGTTATCTTCTCACTATTCTTTTACCACCAATATCAGCCTCAACAGTACTTTGTGTATATCTGCCATTCATGCCTTATTGGCACAGTGGGAGGCAAAGGAAAACCAGAGCACATGACTACATACTACACGTAGACAAACGCTGTATAGATAAAAATAGTTTTTATTTTATTGCAACTGCTTGTTAACTGATTTGCTGTCATTCTATCAGTTGTTCATCCATGTGTGTCCTTTTTTTCTATAAAGTGGGAAATATTCCAGACCTGGGACAAACCAATAAATGGATAGAGACAGACAAACTGCAATCTGACAGACACTGGTGAAACTTCCTTTTTTAATGTGAGTGAGTATTTCTGGGGGAAAATCTGCATAAGGCAAGACTTTCCCTGAACAAATGACAAATAGGCCAACTCAGTGGTAGTGACTGGACTATTGTCGTTGCATTGCAAAGAGCTCATTCTTCATCTTGGCCTGATCGGAGCCTAATGGAATGTCAGCACGACGGTCTTTGACAGAGAGCACTGGAGGGAGGAACTGTGGCATATTTCAACTACTGGACTTCTTTAATCATTCAGCTTACATCTTAATCAACATATAGCTGGTCCTTGCTGTGGTGGTCACAATGTCAGAGTGGGAAAGCAAGTGCATGGTCAGCCTTAAATGAAGTTCCAATACTGGTTTTGACACATACATTACTGGTGATGGAATGGAGTGGAATATATTAGCGTAGAGCATTTGTGTAGAACAATTGCAATGAAGATTGACTTTTGCACAATAACTTGGAACAACTTGGACAGCTTTGTCAGTTTAATTCACAGTTGTCACATTTTCTGTTGCTATTTTTCATAAATGTAGCAAGAGCTAGCTACATTTATGTAGAGATTTGTGTAGAAAATTCATGTCTAACAATGTACATTGCCCTTTCTTATTCTTGCCTACGAAACTCAGATTTATTGACCTTTTTTCAGTTGGTGAAAACAGCCATCTATGGGAATAACACCAGATCGACTGGAATTTATGATGTAGGCGGAAATTCTAAGTTCAGGAACCAGACTATTACTTTGTCAGGTAACGGCTGCTTATATAGAAGTGCTGGGACTTTATTGCTTCAAAAAGCAACCAGTTACAAGTTACAGTGCATCAAAAACACTAGTAAATTATCAGTTTTCTATTATCAATCCTTAGCTTTTAATGGACTGCAGCAGTTTAAAGCCACATCGTGTAGCAGCAAATGGATGGTATTACAAAGAGCTCTACACTTCCTCCAAGGACATAAAATAATGGAAGAAAATAGCCTCCACCACAAACAACGCTAGATAGCTACCTGTTGAAAGTGTCATGGAAAATGATTTGTTGTCCTGCACCTGTGCTCTTCTAAACTGTTTGTATAAAGGAACCAGCATATGGTGTCTCTCTGCAGCTGCTGCTGTAGGGGCTATTTAACTGAAGAATTAATTTACTACTTTGGTTTAACTCCGTTTGACAGACCTGAGTGTTTTCTTGTACCTGGGTGTAAAAGATTCTAAAAGACAACAATTGAATATCATCACTGCATTTTTGCTAATTGATCATATATGAGATAGAATACCATCCCTGCTCAGAGGAGGACAACTGGAGGACCATAGTGTTTCCAGTGCGTCCTTTTCCTCTACATTTATGTGGTTATGTATACTTTCTATTACAAATTGGTGTCACTGGATACTTTTTTATAAAAATGTGCCTCTTTCTAATCCCAATTAATTCGACATACATACTTTGGTGTGATTTGTTCATAGATTTGATAGGGAACTGTAGATTAATATCTATCACATGCATGATACGGATTTGACGTGCACAGGTACATGTATGAGTGTGATGTAATTCCTACAGTATATTGTCAGTTGCTTAGGGTGTAATGTCTGTTCACAGCTGGCAGTAATAATGACTCATAAAAGTGCTGTTACTTTGTATGCTTAATATATCAAATCCATTCTGTCACAGCATCTCTGATAGATGTTACAATAACACACAAAACCAAAAGTTCTTCTCTCTACCTACCATTAACAGTTTATAAGAAATTATTATTTGTGTAAACTGGTACAAAATGCTGTAAATCATCATACAGACAAGCTTCTCATGGGGAAACATTCCACAGTCCATAATGTGGGCCATAAAGGGTTTGAGGGAAGACAAAGGGGGGCAATAACAGCCTATTTCCAGAGTCCCTGGGTTCCATCTGAAACTCCAGTTAACTAAAGCAACATCTGCTCATGGGCTACAATGGATGCAGCTACATTTTCCTGCATCATCTATTTTCAGGAGTAGGGATTATGAAATATCCACATTATTTTCTCTATGCTTGAAAAAGTACCATGTCAATTAGCACTGCACACCCCAGTGACTGAGTGAAATATCTTATTTCTCTGTACCTACTTCTAGGTCAATCTTTGCTTTAATTTTGTTGTAACAAACCGTCACGAGGTAAAGTATACCTATGTGGAAAGAGCAAAATGTGGAAATACTGTTCTCATTACTGCCTGAGTGAACCAATCAGTCTGCAAGTCCCATTTCTAGCAAAAGCTAGGTTTGGGATTTGTGGAATTAATCACCTAGAATACAGTAAGGTCTACATTTTCCATATTTTGATTTGTCAAAATGACACATGGAAAACAAGACTAGATGTGATGATTAAGATCACTGCATTTGACACCATAAGATCTGATAGATGGTCCAGAGAGAGGGCAGAAAGAGAACATGATTTGCTATTCAGAAATAATTGCACATTTAGGTTGAACGTAGAGTTAGAATCTTTGAGTAAATTTATTCATTCTGGTAAAATGCAAGAACTAGACTAACGTGAAGTCAGTATAACCTTAACCTTTGACCTTTTTCCACACAAAATCTAATCAGTTCCTAATCAAGTCCAAGTTTACAGTGCCAAATTTGAAGAAATTATATTGTAGTGTTCCTTAGTGTTCACAGAAATTGGGTGGTTGATGTACATATGAACAGACAACCCAAAAAATATAATGCCTTTGTCCACGGTTAAAAATAGCCTGTAAGCATTTGAAAATAAACATCAATATATTTTTATTTGGACTTGTGTTATCTCTTAAATGCACTAACTTGGAGAATATATAGACCCATTTTTTCCATACACAGTTGTATTTGGACTCACCTTCTTTCGGCTATAGAAGAGATAGACAAAACCTCAGTAAAACAGGGTGTATCCACTGCACCTGACACAACTTTATGTATAGACAATGTGACCATGTGTTTTTGGCTGGGTGTGTTGCAATACCATGGTCCGATTTCCCACATCAGTATTCTCAAAATATATGTTATAAATGAGAATTTGCTTGTTTAACTATTATTGTAGTGAAATATTTGACATTATAAATAATACTGTGTTATAGAAAGTGCTGTGTTAAAAAAAAGAACACAGGAAAACAGATTTCACTGGAGAGCAGAGCAGACATCTGTGGTTGAATTTTATTCCTTATTGTTCTCTTTTCATTTTGTTCATTATTGTAGAATGTCGAACACTGAGGACACAGCCGTCCTGTTTGATTAAACTGTATTTGAACTGTCACTGCACAAACCTGACGAGAATCTCCTAGCCAACCTTTAGGGTGAGCCCTTTTTCACAATCAATTACTGACCCCTACCTTTATTTTACTTGTTGATCTCAACCTGGAACATTCACTTTTAACTGTTTGTGACACTCAAGACAGAGAACTAGAGCTATAGTACTGCTGCTTTGTGTAAAACATACAACTTACAAATGCAATGTTAATTACAGAACTCCTGCAACTAGCTCACTAGGCTGATGCTATCCTCTCACAGGTATGCTGTGAAAAGTATGAATACACCAGGAACATTGAAATCATACAGTATGTAAGGGTTCTAGGGATATTTCATTTGGTTATAAACTTTGCAACATAGAGATTCTTTGTAGGTATGATTACATAACCGTATTACAGTGTGACACACTTTATAATCACAGGACGAGCAACTTTACAAAAATCCAACTGTACACTTCAGCTTGTTTGGCACATAATCATGTGTATAAGTGCATGCTTATATGTTTGCAGGTGTATATACGCACTGTTTCCATGGAAACAGCCTTGTCGACGTTTCTGACATTTCCATCCTGACGCTCTTATTTTACCAAGGTTGCATCCTAGACCGTACCAGCAAGCATGTTCTATCGCATGAAGTACTCACAATATTAGATCAGTTTCTGGGTACCAGTTTTACGTATATGATTTGGAGCATTTTAACTACGACTACTTTTCAGTCATTTAAAAAATGTATCCAGATATATTGAAACTATTCAATATCATATTAAATAATCAGTATCCTGTTTAACCTTCAGTTGTTAAGAATAATTAAAATTGTGTTTTCAAGATCCAAATGCAACACAGAAAATAGAGAATAACATGTTCACTGCACCTCTGCTGCTTGTTGCTGCTCTTCTCTGTTCTCTGCTCACCTCAGCCTGTCGAGGCAGGCTGCCGCCCACCCAGAGCATGATTGAGGTTTTTTTCTCTTCACTGTTGTCTAGTGCTTTCTCAAGTGGAATTTTTTTCATTTTTCTCTATAACATTATAAGGTCTTGACCTAATTACGTAGAGAGCCTTGAGATGATAAAATAAAGTTTTAAATATAAAATTCAATTGAATTGAATATACTAATGTAGATAAAAGACAGGACATAAATTTTACTTCCATGCAGTTTCCAATCTCACACAAAGATGCATGCTTCTCCAAGCACCATGATGAATGAACTGCACCAATTATAATTCATCAACAGGACATCAAATCCGAAAATATCAAGACCATCAATATACTAACTGATTGTCCACGCTTCCAGAACATCTCTTCATAGAGTTTCTGTTAAAGAAATCAAGCAAGATGTTTTTCCTGAGTGTTTAAAACATATTTTTGAGATCAAACTAACTGTGGTATTACCTGTTTTTTGCAATTGAGAGATGCAGATAAATTACCATTTTGCAAAATAAGAATATAAAGATGACTAAATTTTTCACTCAGTTGTGCAAATGTTGAGGTTGACAATGAACAGCAGCTGGAAGCAGTTATTGATTGTGTGTGCAGGCATCTGTGCCAAAAACAGAAACACTGAATTGGTAGCCTAGAGAAAAGTGTGCAGCATCGGTTGTCTTCTCTGTGGAGAGAATTAGAGACAAAATATTAAGGTGTGATGATGTGTTGTTTTGCAGTTTCCAGCTGTTCTGCCTGCTTTGTAAGTCTATGCTGATAATTGCTCCTTGTCAGTACCGGAACCTGTCTGACAGTAAAAGAACAATGCAAATTTTCTGCTGGCGTAATCAAAAAATTATATATGGATACCTGATATAGTTCATAAACTGGGTCAGAATTGCACAAAATAACTGATTCTGTAATGCAGTTGATTCTGACTGTTAAAAATAAATATCAAGGTTATATCTTATATATTTGCTCACACAATTATTGTCCATTTAATGCATCAGTGGTTTCTGGCTTTGAAAACAGAGTTGAATCAGGGATTTCTTTATGTCACCCAAAAAATTGAAGATTATGGACTTCACAAGGATTTTAACTGCGATAATTCCACAATAAATCACACTGGGTCATATTGTCAGTACATCTCATAAACTGGTAACTAAATATAATTTCACGTCGCAGTTTTGGAGAACTGAAAACAGAAGGTGGGTGATGAAATTATATCTCATCAGTATATGTAAAATCAAATTGAGTCTGTTTTTGCAGTGTGAAAGGGAAAATTGAGACCAATAGGAAAGTAGAAGATGCAGTAAATAGAACTCAAGTGGTGTACTCAATGTAAAACACAGAAAAGGAAGCCAGGTGTCATTTCTATGTTCACATAAAAGATATGAATTCAAAGGAGACAGATGATGAAGATATCATTTCTTAATCTGTTGTTCAATATTCAAAGGTAACAACCTGTAAAATGGTTACCTCTCTTTTTTGTAGCAAAAGCTGGAGCTCACCCAATAAGCCAGGTCCATTTAATTCCCCAGAAGGCAAATACTTGCTCTGTTTCACTGGAAAAAAAACCCTTCAGTAGGATACAGATGCAGCCACCCATGCTTCTTTCAAATACATGCTCACAGCTACATTTCTAAATATTCACGTGACTGACAGCCTCATCTAAACCAACAGTGCTAACTCTATGCTCTGTGACACCTCTAAACCCCTTAACCCCCACTGTGCAACTTCTAAATCCTATAACCGCTGCCAATCTATATTTTATGGTAATATGTAAACAGCTACACGTCACCACTGTGATTGAAACAGGAGAGAGAAAAGCAGGCATGAGTGAGCGACACAGCTGGAGAGCAGGTCCCGCTGGGTTCATCCCGCCCAGGGAGCCAGAAGATACAATAAGTATCTTATTTAACAGTAGATGGTATTAAAGCTGAACTCCCTCTGTGAGATGGTTTAGATAGTCAGACATTTGTTCCAGAGAGCAGCAATTACAGAGAGGTTTGGAATAAGAGACGCAGTTAACACTCGGAGGTGGTAAAATGTTAATCTGAGAGTGAGATTTAAAGTTTGACTACCTGTGTAACACATATGTCTAAGATCTAGTATTGGTTTTAAAATTTCAATCCAGTCGACCAACTGAAAACTGAACTAACTTCATACAACTTACTACTAATGCAACTACATACTGCTCCTAGACTCTAGATTTCTCTGCTAATACTCTCAGTCTCCAGTGCTACTGTTCCTCCCCTACTCCAACCTGCTCTGTATGTCTGGGTTTTGATATACTTAACCAAGATTTAAGGTTCACATGATCTTAGGTGGGATTAGTTGTCCTAGCAAATTCCTTGTTGCTGCTTTGATTCTTTCAGAGCTCCAACTGCACTTTGCCCACCAAATCTGATTTGCTCTTAATTATTAATTCCTTGATTTAAGTGGCTTAAGGGTTATAAACAAGTTTGCTAAATTCTGCCGATTTTCAAATTTTCTTCTTTAATGGTTAATGATTTAAAGTTTATAAAGTATAAGGTATGGATGTCACTGATGTCACTGTAAAGCAAACAATTAATTTTCAAATGATAATTTACATCCAAAACAGATTAATGATTGAAGAATGAAACACAGAAACAGGATTTTTTTTTCTTTTTTAAAATGCTGTAAATAACTATTGCTGTGTGTGTATTTCTATAAAGCAATCCTCCAGCCCTTTCTTGTCATCCATCCTGCCATAAAAAGACTCAACTGGTTGGAAAGATGATGATGAAATGCTGATGTTTTCACAGTTGGGAAATTGTTCCCCCATAGTTCTGATACAGTCTGGAGATGGGTCTTGTCTAATAACGGACACCACCATTAAGCGGTTAATGGAACTAGAGAAACCTTTGCCTGCACTTTTTTTTCAATTCATGGCAAATTTGTTGTGCTGAATGAGCTGTTCTCTTTTGCTTGAACTGCAAGGTCTTTGTTGTGTTGTCAAAAAGCTTTTTCACATTGCACAGCATATTTGTAAACTGTTTGTCGGCACACAAAGTGCCTCTGAAGAAAGACCCGGACATATGGCTGTATTTTTCTTTTTGTTTTTTTGTTAAGGCTTCGTTCAAACAGTACCAGGGGGAATTATGAAATACTTTTGATACTAGTAGTCCAGGTATGGTCTCATTTCTATTTTTTATTAGGCCGTTAAGTCTTTCCCTAGAACACAAAAGAAAATTCAAGCCATCGTCTGTCAACGTTCTGCAGAATCTAGCTGTTCCCTTTCCTCCTACAGGAAATGTAAATGTACCAGCATGAAAACTGCAGCAGCATCAGCATTCAAATGATTTACTTGCTTTCTGGAGGATTTCAAATGAGCTCCAATGGTCACTCTGCGCAGTGAAAGTCAATACTGGTACAAGAAGGAGCCCGAACAGCTACATTTTTAACTTTCAAATGAGACAGCATGTGTCTGATTAAAAAAACAGACCACACCATCCCATGTTTGTGAAGAAATCTGAGGTTGTGTTTTGCCTACTAACAGTATTTTACACAGCATTGACATCTTCTGTTGTTTTCAGTTGTTGTTTCATCTTCTGGTCATGTGACATTATTAAGGCCAACCAACCTTCTGCAGAGTAAAAATCATGAACATAAGGTTATAAGACTAGAACCACCGTCTTAATTGGGCTCTTTCCCTCTAAAAGTTACTGTTGGCAATTTGAAAGTGAGAATGAAAACTTGCTGTAGCACAAAGGCCTGTCTGCAACTCATAATAGCAGGTTGGCTTCTGTTAGTTTATCTTTTGTATTGCTGTCGTCAGTGCTGTTAGATAAAAACTGTAATCTCCTTGAAAGTAAAAATAATACATAGAACATTAAAATGACTGTAATGGATGTATCTGGAGAGACACATTCACAGCAAAATCATGAGTTGTCACCATAGATTTTACAAACAAAAAGTAATTTAAGTGCTATTTGTTCAATATGTCTGCTTTACCTTATGACAGTCCTTTAACAGACATCTGGAACAAAAAAGGTGACAGACTTAGCATCACTTTTCTCTTACTCTCTCAGTTATCTTTATTTTATAATACATTTCAGTTACGTTTACATGAATTCAGTGAGGATGGTGATAAAAGAAGAGAAACACAACTATAATTCTGAAGACATAATACATGTAGCACTGTGGCATTTGCGCCTTTGCTTTCATAAATATGGAAAGTGGGGCTGTTTTGCTCGACTGCACAAATTACAGGGAGGAGAAAATGCAAGTACATACACCGAGCACACACATATACACAAATTAATCAAGCAACAGAGCAATTGCGGTGGCCGCGATTGTGTCTGTATTTAATATGTTAAAAAAGCAGGTGCAGTCTGGTTGCACACACGGCTGATGTTATTTGGGTGAGGATGAGGCATAGGACAAATGAAAAAATGCAATGAGAACACATGTTTATACCTGATTTGGAGCCAGTCACATGAAGGAACCATGCAATACTTGCAATCCTAGAACTTCTCAGAGTCTGCGAAAAGCATCTCTGCATTTCCATGCACCTGGGTCATTGCGTCGTACTGCAGCTGTCCCCCAAACTAGAATTTCATGTGTTCATGCACACTCAAATGAGGCTCAACATGCCTTTTATGCAGATGCAGATTTTTTGAGAGATTTTTATAGGAGCGACTGACTATACACATATGCATATGCAGCTTGATCCCCGCAAACACTGTGCATTTCTACAGAAATAATAAACACACAATCTTTATTCAAAATCTTACTAGATCACGTTTTTTGGAGTGCTTATAGTTTTAGTTTTAGTTGTGGATTGATGTGGAACATGGACCTGTATTGTTTTGGAGCAAGTACCGAATTCAAGTCACTTATTGGTTTTAATATTTAATGCAGACATACAGTACCTTAGTAAGGCTGTATTGTACAATACTGTAACAGAAAATGATCATATACAACACTATACACAATATCATAAATGCGGCCATCTTTGTGTATGTTTATATTATAAACCAATTTTTAATGAAAAAAGCAATGTCCATATGTGCTGTTTCAAACCCAATTCTCACATCACTTTCTATGTGCTTTGAGTTTGGAGCAAAGTGTCAAAAAAGTGTCTGACCCCTTGGGGAAATTGTTGTTTGGACAGCTGCCCGACAGAAGTTTGTCATTGCTTACTACTGGGTTTCAATGTCTTGTTCAAGTACACTGAAGACAGGTGGATTGAGAACTGAACCATTCACCTTCTGGTTTGTAGAAGAGGGCTCTACCCACTGAGCTACTTGCTGCCTCTGACATGTTCTTCGTTTTTCTGCTGAACTTTTTAATGCTTACTAATCGCAGAATCATTTTACAAATTGAAACAATTTTTTAAAAACATTTATTTTATTATTTATTTTGTATCCACACACATAGCATACAATGAAGGATTGTTGAAGCTCTTATTAAAAACATTTGGTACACCCCACAATGTATCCTTAACAGAGATTCAGACCAAAAAGAATTGTAGGGAGTTGCCTAGGTGGTGATTTACTTAATGTAATGGTGAGACAGTGAAATTCATTCCAGGTGTAGTAAAACCTTAATGAATTTAAATGCTTAAATGCCAAAACATAAACAAAGGTCTATGTTTATACATCTTTGAGACATTTTGTGATTAATTCTAATAGAAACTGATAACTGGAACCGATTGCAGAACTATGCATAGACTGCAAGTTCCCATGTTTAAAACAAAGATATTTCTTGGTTTTGGGCACATTGGATCACTTTGCAATTGGACTTGGCATCATCTTGTTCCAGTGGAGATTCTTGCTACAATATCATCAATTTACCACACGGCAACTGTGAGTAGCAACAGTTAGTAAGCACCTAACAAGATGGCATGTAGAGAAACAAAACCCTTGTACTGTCCCTGAACACTCACTGTATGCTTTTACTGTCTCCAGACTCTCTACAGCAGAACACAGGACAGCACAACATAGCCTCATTCTGCCCATCACAGGATCAATTGGCTTACAAGAAGACCTGGATATGGGGAAGGCAGAGCTGAACTGTCAAATAAAAAAAACAAAGCCAAAGCAAAACAGCCAAAAACATACGTTTGGACAAAAAGACCCAGGGAGATCACCTACAAACACAAGAAAATAATTAGCATAGGCTAATTTATAAATTACCTTTGGCTGGCATGTAACTGTTGGGCCTACCACCAAACTGTAAAAGTGTTAAAATTCCTTCCATGACTGAAGTGTAAAATTATGATTCCTCACTTCAGAGGACCAATCTTGGAACGTGTAATACATGATAGGATTCTGTGCCAGTAAATGTCTGGCACAGCTTGGCTGGTTGTTTTTGAATGAACATGAAGCAACAGTTAATTCCCAAGGTATGTTTCGATTCTGAAAACTGTGCAGTTAACAAACTGTACTATTAAGAAACAGGTTGCCTTTAAACAAATTAATAACAGAAACCTATGCATGGACCCTTACCTTTTACTGGGACAACGAAAAAACAAGGGAAACGTGTCAGAACTGAAACTCAGTGTTGTTTGCTGGTCAATATATGTGAATTAATAAAGAGCTACCTGAGTAGCAGTAGTAGTAGTTTGCATTTTGAAGTTGTTGGGCTTGCTGCCGATACAGGAGTATGGAATAACTAAGGCTTTAACTCTCATATTATTGTAGACATTTTAGCAGATGACTTCACTTTAATGGCTACCCATTTTGTGTAACTCCTGGAAGCTAAAACCTGATGTCTGAAAGGTATGACCTGAGCTTTACAATCACTGAACTGCTTCAGAATTAGTTGGATTGTTTAATTAAAACAGGGTGTCATCAGCGTAACTGCAGAACATGACATTATGATCAGTAAGTCTTAAGAGCTTGAAGAAACATTTCTGCAATATACTGTTTCAGACTTTCAACCTGTACAATAATAAAAAAAACTGTTTTCCTACAGATAAAGACAGTTGGGTGTAGATTTTTACATCTGTATAACTTAATATCAAATATTAATTTATACAGTGCTACTGTAGCCTATCCTTGTTATTATACACCCTAAGACACCAAGTATGTGCCATAGTTATTCTGTTTTCACATGATCGATATGTCAGTGTACTGTAATAATGTAAAATAAACTGCTAAGGAGGTCTAGCTAGCTGTAGCTGAAAAAACAAGACCCTTTAAATAGTGGATAGAGGAGTAGTCAAACTCCTTTTTTTTAATGATTTCTTGAGTATCCACATGAGTCTGCTTAGAAATGTCTTTCTCAAAAAGCCTCTTTCAAAATCCATTTTTCTATACCTAGTGCTATTTATTTAATTTTTGGATGTGTGGAAAATAGCTTTCTTTTCTTTTTTCCCTTTTTATGGATAAGGTGCTTAGTAACATTATCTCTATTGAAATTTCTCCAAATCAAGGAGTAGTCAAATATTCACTTCAGACAGATTCTTAACTGCTAATACGTCCGGTGGCAAGTGTAGCGGTGTTATTCAGCACTCAAATGTCTTCTAGGACATCATATAAGGGGCTAATTCTGTTTTGGGGATAGATATGATTCACTGGAAATCTATAGGATTTATTATGTATAATAAAGGATATGTGTTGCTGGCTAACATAATGGATATATTTGTATTCGAAGTAATTAAAATGTCACACCAACTAGATTTCATAACTCTGAAATGAAAAGGATTTATCTTTCATTCTAACTGGCCTACCAGCTCCATCTTTTTTCAAGGTCTCTTTCCTCTAAAGCTCTTTACTAATAAACACTTGAAAGCACAATAAGGCCTAGAACAGAAAAAAAATGAAAATCAGGGAGTGAGGGATTGTGCTTAATCTCTATGGGATCCATAAAAAGAAGACAGACAGAGAAAACTGGTTAAAAGAAGATGAGACTTGAAAGACAATGCTTTGACCTTAAAGTTACGTTGCCTGACTGTGATGCTGGAAACATGCAAAGGTCAGACTAGTTAGATTAATTGCATAACTCCCTTTAAATTTGTGAAATACCATACTCTTGTCCACTAAATAAGTATTTATGTTACAGCTCATTACGGGACCTTGATGATCCTATTGTGTTATATGTTTTACACATTACATATACAATTAGCCACAACATTTAAACGACCTGTGGTTTTAGTGTTGTGGTGGAGAGGGGTCAGAATGGGAAAAATTTAATGTTGGCCATGATTGACAAGTTTCAGAACACATAGCTGAACTGCAGCTTTGCTGTGTATGGTTCTGTATAGCTGCAGACCATGCTCACTATTGGCCACCACAACCTTAAAAGCATCTGGTGGTTTTAATGTTGTGGTTTGTTGGTGTATCTGAGCCTCCAGCATGGGTACGGGTAATGCCTACATGTGTACTTTTATGCATGTGTATAAACACAATGTAAGTATTATGTTTTGTAGGGTGTAGGAAGCTGTAGGTGATTCATCATCCTGGCTGTTATCTCTTCTTTTTATCATTCCAATCTCCTTCTCACTCTCCCACACTTTCTTCACATAAGATGCTATCTTGGACCTCTTAATCAGGTTACCAGTCACAGCTGTTTACGCCCCTGGGAGGAAGGACCCTTGTCAACTGTCAGGACACATTGTTCCACTAGTGAAGAAGAAGAGATGAAAAGATTAGAGGTTGCACTCACAATGGTACCGAGACCACTGAACAGACAGATAGATAAAGGAGAAAGGGGTAAATGGAGAAAGACAAATGAGAAAATCTGTGTCAAAGCACAGTTGGTTGTCTGCCAGCGTATGTGATCTCAGTAAGTTTGAAAGGTGTTACAGTAGCAAATGTGATTCTCACATCACAGTTTTTATGTCTGTTCTTTTAAACAGATGCTTTCCTGGTGACACATTCATTGATTGCTGTTGTGTTGTTTCAGAGGCATTATTGAGTCTTTCTGCACTCAATGATTCTCAAGGGGATCATTAATGGGGGGGCGGGTTTCTTGATAAACAACATTAGTATGTTGGTGTGCCAGTGCAAACATGTCTCCCAAAAATGATGTTTCTATGCAACTAAACTGCAACTGTAATTACTTTTTTTGTGGGGAATGTAACCAGTGGGTAGATTATGTTGTGATGCAACATGTTTGTTTTAATAATTATGCTTTAATTTGCCAAGAGAAATTCAGTCACAAGATGCCTGATACACTATAGACCTGAGTTTAACTCTAAATTTAAAACTGTCCTGCTGTGAAAAGTCCACGCATTATTTGGGCCAGCATGTTATTATTACCATCAGTAACACATTGTAGCTATGCACACTATGTAATTACAGTAATTGTGAAATGGGCAAAGGAGAGAGTTAGGATAAACTCTCTCTCAGTATTAAGTTCTTAGTGAGAGGAGGTTGGGACAGGTGGTTGGTTTACAAAACGTAGGACTTCCACACAGGAGACTGATAGTCAAGTCCAGTATGAAGTGTTTCTTTTAACCATGATGGTAAAACAAAGTCATATAATCTATAATCTGGAATGTTAAAAGCAGTTATTTCAAGCCAAACATGATATATTTACTAAACCTAACTCTAGGGCTTTGGTGCCTGGACCTAACCAGTTGTCTGTGTGGCTAAACTTAACCAAGTTGTTTTTGTGCCTCAATATATAAAAATCATCATAATTTCAATTGTAACCAGGTGTTTATAGTGTTTTCATGATAGGAAAAGAAGGATCAGCCACCTTTAGGGTATTTCAAAGGACATTTACTGACACAGGATCACTATCTCTCCATATCACAGGACCTACCATTACGGTGCTGTTTGCAAAATATGTTTGCTTGCTGCCATAGAGGCTCTATTTGAAAACACGCTCCTATAGATCATATGAGAGGGAAGGGACAAACAACTTTTATCAGCATGTGGAGGAATTGCCACAGTCCTGTGGTTAGTTAGGTACTTGGTTAGAAAAAGACTGGTTTTGTTTAAAATTAAAATAAACCATCACCATTAAGTATTGTCTATAAAGCCACTAGACAATATAGTGGCAACAATTGGATGTGACACCCTTCTGCAAGATCAGATGTTTAAGCACAAAATATATACATTGCCTGGTAACATTTTATTACATGACATGTAATAACAACATATCCACATATATTCATAATGTTAATAGAAAATGTTGTAAGTAATGTATGTTGCATAAAAATACATTGGTGGTTTTTAACAGAAACATACCCACACATAGATTAGACAAGATTGTTGGCTTCATCAATCCTTTAAATGGTATGTGGTCTGCAGGTATAAAGCATTTCTACCTGAACTGTTGCTGCAATCATTGGTGGTGAAAATGTTGAGAAGTTTTCCTCTATGTCTGTGTCACTTGTCGCAACATCATCTGGCTTCATAAACTCTCAGTCTCAGTCACAGTAGCAATGGAAGGTTGCAATCAATTTGCAGTGAACACAGGCTTTTCTGATCAAGTCATGAGCACCATGGGATGGGATCTGTGACAAATTGACTATCATGTATCAAATGGAAAGGTACATGGTAAATATAGGATGAGACCACTGTTATCCTTAAAAGGCAAGATTACTGCTGCAACAATCCTGATAGTTATGTAGCAAGTGTTGTTAAAGGTATTTTAGGATCGTGCAAAACAAGTTTGAGATAGAAGACAATTTCTGCCAGGTGTGGATGTGTTTCAAATATTTGATATATATATATTGAAATATTAATATATTTGATCCAAGTTTCTACATGTAAGGGAACATCTGGAGTTGTGTACGTCATTCTAAGTGTCTAGATGTTTCAGTAAAATGGCTTGAATACAGTTTAAATAATGACTTTGATCCTAACACATTACAAGCAAGATCACACCAAACAAAATCAAATGATTATTACAGATTCTCTCAGGTCTGCGTTAATCTTCTCACAAGTGCTTAGGAAACATATTATGACTGATGCAATTCAAGGCCAAGCAACATTACATTTTCAACTTTCTTCCCTCTTGTCATGCTTGATTATAGTCATATAACAGCAATGTGGCTGTGTAAAGTGAAGTGGGTATATAAATAATGAAAAAAACAAAACAAATTTTCATGCTGGTAAATAAGCACTGCAGCAAAATCAGATTTGAATTCATAGATTAGCATTGTAAAGCTTTGTGAAAATGCAGCTCTATTCTACGAGGTCAACTGTCAGGCACAAAACTAAACAATTCTGAACATTTGACCTCTTCTGATAAATGTCTGTGTATAGTTTAAGTGGTTTTTGTAAAATTTCTACTGGCATGCTTTTACTTGGTTACCGTCAAATACTTGTATTTCCATGGCCTATGATCTGTAAAGGTTTTTAACTGTACATATATACTCTATGGCAGCATAAAATTATAAAATAAAGGCAGTGCTATTATGGACATATGAAGACAAAGGAAAGATTTAAGTAATGCAAATTGAGGCGACGACCTCCTCAAGTTGAAAATGACTCACTTTACTTATCTTTATTTATGTCAAACTTTTATGACTCCACTGAAGAGAGTATATGGAGAGAGATATAGATATAAGAGAAAGAACTAGAGTTTCTGATAGGTTTAGAGATGAGTCTGACATGTGTTATAAACAACATATCACAACATACACACGTGTATGTGTCTATATGCAAAGTAGAGGCAATTATATTTGGTAAAAAAGACAGTCAAATTCTGTTGAGTAGCATTGCATTATTTTTAAGTTGTACCTCCATGAAAGAATTACCTTACAGGTTATCAGTGAAAGCAGCTTATTACTTTACATTTACTGTTTACATTTAGTAGCTGAAAGAGACATTATCAGTTGTTTCAATAAATATTTACTTTCAAGTGACAAAGCTGCCTAGTTTCCAACATTTTTATATGAGGACAGATGGGTAGACAAAACATTGTACTACAGCGCGACAGACTGCTGTTCTTTTGCTGACCCCAGTCTGCAGGAGGGGTATTAAAATAATCTCTAAGACGGACAGAGTCTGTGCTGTCGACATGTCTGGATGTCTGCTGGCTGCACCTGCAGGCAGGCAGGGCCTTGGACCTATTTTGTGCATTGTGTTAAACAACTTTACACTGGACAGTCCATAACATCATCATATCTGAGGTATGGTTGTGCTTCCACCAGTCCAATCAGACCAGAAAGATTGTGTGATATATATGATTGTTTAGATTGGAGGTAGAAAAGCCACTTCATCAAAACAAACTGCCACTATAAATAGTAATTGACTATTTCAGTTCAAAATCTATATTAAGATTTAAAGTAGACAACAAGTTGGCTTTCTAAAATGACTAACACAGCATCAGCTGGCAAAAACATGAAGTGTGCAAAACGCAAGAAACCACTGTGGAAAATGATAGTGGGTGATGTGTCAGCACAAAGGCAAAAGAGCCACAGCAGTTTTTAGGAATAAATTATCTAGAGGCTAGCACGTCACCATTAATCTGACAAAGGTAAGAACAGAGGTTGTCAATTCCTATCACAGAGAGGAGACAAGGGTTTATTACGTCAAGTATGACAAGATATATTTTGACATAGTCGTCAATATCCCTACAGCTCATTTGCTATTCAAACTCAGCTATAGACAATTATTAATCCCATTTTAAAGGCATTCCCCAACACTTCTTAACCACTATAGGAGATTTGTACATACACCATAGCAGAGAGTATAGTAAGAAGTTTAATAAAGCCTTGCAGTGTCCCATCACTGAGATGAATACATAATGACAGGCCTGTATGTACTTAATAACAAGAGGATGAAAGGATAAAAGCAGGGAGGAGGATAAAAGTAGGAATGAGAAGGAAATTAATTTCAAATGCAATGACTTGTGCTGAGTTGAATCTCATTCCGTAATGCTGGTTCGCTATTCGTTTTGATAATGGGTTTTGTGATGTTCATTTAGGCAAGGTGATAGTGTTTTGCTATAATGTTAATTAGAAACCGTGATTAAATTTCATGTTATGTTGATTCTAGATGGTATTCTGCTCTGGTAATATTTGTTTCATAATATCATATTTGATCCTGATCTGCATGGCAATGACTGCAGTTATCACCAGTAAATCTTTAAAGAGTGTGATACTGAAGTGGCCTGGAGGTGCTGTTGAATACATTTATTCGGGGTCCTGCTTGATTTGCTGAAATGTAAACAACATTTTAAATAGTGGCTTTTGTTTGTTTCCCCCGTGTTATGCCCTAGGACAAGAGTCAGTGGAGAATAACTGAGACCAGAGGAAGATGTCACCCATTATAGATATGTGAATTATTTATTAATAGTAGATTAATCTGCGTGCAGATGAGAGTTCAGTTACATCTCAAGTACATAGGGTAGGCGGAGGAGGGTGAGGGGGTTTGTGTGATAGAACAGTGAGAGAGGGAACAAAGAGAATAAATATGAAGGAAACTGAGTGGGTGGAGAGACAGAGAAAAAAAGGTGCTAGGAGTGAAGAGGGTATAGATGGGATTCCAATAATAAATAAAACAAATCCATGTAAGCCTTGATTATATTGCTTTTCCATTTAGACAGGGGAAAACAGCTGAATAATTAATAAGAATCTAAATGTGAGTGGCTTTGGGTTCATATTCTCATTCCCGTTTTTGAAATATTCCCTTCTACACAAGAGAGTAAAAGGTGTGTGTCATTATACAGCTAACTGAACATCTATAGTTATTATTTTATTTGCGATAAATTTCCGTAGGCCAGATGTTTCTGGGGAACTCTGAGCGATTTTGCTGCAGATTAATGATTTCTTTGAGTTTTCTTGGTATGGCTGATAAATGCCACAGTGTTATTTGAGTTAGCTCACAAGAGAGATCATAAAAATCTCATTCAGCATAAGAGGTGGGGCGTGTGCCTCCGCAATTTGCAAGTATGTGTGTTGTTCTTTTCTAGAGTTCAGTGTCTTGCTGAACAATAGAATTGAGAATGAGGAGGTATTCATAATATACAGTATTTTGTGTTGTCTCATTAATACTGACCAACATTGTTGTCTGCCATTGTAGTTTCTTGTTCTTATATGGACAGTGCATCTGATGAAGCTGTATAGTGTATTTTTTATATATTTAGTCAGTGTAAATGTTCAGCACTCCTTGCAGGTTGTGTGATCACAGTGAGTTCATGCTGTATTTAAAAGGCACAACTTGTGGTTCTTGCTCCCCCTGTTCTGATCGGTCTTTGTTGATAGTCTCTTGGCCTCTTTATGTCTAATTACAGGATCTGTAAGTTTTGTTGATGACAGTATTTTGACCACATTTTTTTAAAAAATTTTCTGTGTCACTTCTTTAACATGCGAGAAATAAATTTAGTTGTATCTGTAAAGCACTTTTACTTTGGCCTGTGTGTTTATACATCGCTTTATTGACAGAGCCACACTGTGAGTTAAAATTTTTTTGTAATAGCCTGTTACTGCACAAGAGCTCCCTATGTCCAACAGTCTGCCTCCAGTGTCTTCACCATCACTGCATGCAATACAAACTAGAAAGAGAAAAAGAGACAAAGAGACTGACTGGCAAAAAAAGATGCCAGGAGGAGGATATCCTGGTCAAAGATGCGATATGGTCAAAGAAGCTTCAGAGAGATATGATGATTTTGGGCATTAAAGGGAATAATTCACCTTTAAAGGCCACAGAGGAAATAAAACTTTGATCAGCAAATGTCATGTTTGTATGAAATGGGCTTTAAAACACAATCTGTAATCAAAATATAAACAGACCACCAGATTTTTAACTGAGATATGGGAGTCTGCTGCTTTTTATTCGATTTCATCACAAAGTAATGATCTGGGAAGAAAAATGGTAGAAATATGTGATACTATTTCAGTTTTAAATACTGGGTCTGGAGCTTGATGGACTACATGCCATTAGATTGGTTAACTTAAATGTCTGTGTATAACATACTGTATGTATTTGCTTCTAAAAGCTGTTATTGAGAAATAAAATAAAACAGAGATGCTTTTTAAGGAGCTTTTCAATTTTAGTAACTTTACCAGAGATCTAAGCAGTTATTTCATACATTTTATATTTGATAGATAGTATCACACCATGCCTGCATCCTGTTGGCAGCAGGTGCAAGGATGTTGATGGTGGGTGTCCAGCCACACTTGAACTGAATTCTTTTATTGGCGTTTCTTGTTGTTTGGTCAATTAAATTTTTGCAGGATCCTGAAGACTCTAGCCAGGAATATTTATTGATATTAAACTCTTCTTTCATTCACATTTACCTTGAAGAAAATTGTTATTTTTCTACACATCTACTGTTTTCAACATTAAAATTACATTACAGGAACATTCCACATTGCATTCAAACAGGATCTCATTGTTCCATTCTTCAAAAAAACACACTAAACCCTTCCCTAGTGGACAGCTACTGTCCTGTCTCCCACCTTCCATTTCTTTCAAAAATTCTCCGACGTGCTGTCCTGGCACAACTTTCTAGATACCACTATTTTATCAAAAACTTCGGCCTTGTAACACGAACATATCAGCATGGACGTCTGAGCAGCCCCTCCAATTGAACTTATCCAAAACTGAGATTCTGATCTTTCTGGGCAACCACTCTGAATGATCATGTAGCAGCAATCTCCAGGTCCTGCAGGTTCACTCTCTATAACATTCAAAGACATTCAAACATACAAAGATTAGACCTTTTTTCTCTCAACAGGCTGCACAGTTTCTCATACAGGCAATGGTCATCTCTAGACTTGACTATTGTAACTCTCTCCTGGCTGGAGCTTCTACAGTCATCATCAAACCCCCAAAATGCAGCAGGCTGCCTAATTTTCAACCAGCCGAAAGACACACCTCTCTCCGCTGGCTCCCGGTAGCTGCTCGCGTTGAGTTTAAATCCTTGATGCTTGCAAATAGGGCAGTAAATTGCAAGCGCAATTGGAAGTGCACCCTCCTATATCAGCACGCTAATAGTAAGCTACACTCCTACATGCCCTCTCAAAGATATCTTTGCAGTTTTGAAGTACAAATACTGGTTTAATAGAGGAAATCACATAGTCACTTCACACACATCTGTATTAAAATTTAAACAAAAACACTCACACTAGACCCAACCTTACACAGGACTCTGGACACTCTTGCACATTATACACCCTTCATCTATCCCAACCATCTCATTACAACTGACTTTCCATTATTAAAATGTAACCACATCTGCAGCTTTTCTTTATAAATGAATTAAAATAATCTTGCACACATCCCCAACAAAATTGGGCCAGCAAGTAAAGGAATAGCAAAAATGGTCATTTGGAAAGAAAGATTTATTGGATATCTACCTTCTGCACTCATGTTCAGAATATCTTAAACAAGGACATAAACATCATTGTCCTCTGATCAGTGGCAATGAGGATAGTTGGGCCAATAACACTGCAATAGGGCTCTATTTTTGATTGAATGTTTTCACAAAGTGAGGTCATAAGTTTGCTTGCACAGTAAATGTCTTTGTGCAGCCAGCAGCTTGGTGTACGTATATACCTTTAATTTATTCAGCTTGTTGAAGAAGTCTTGTTCTTCTTAGCCCGGATAACATTACTGTCAGCTGAAACAACCACCTACCCATCCAATCTTTTCAGCTGTTATAGGTGATCGGTTTTCTAATAACCTGTAACCCACACATCTCAAATACCAAAATCTGACTGCTTCCATTTCACAGTACAAAGGATAAAATAACTACCCATTTTCAATCCAGAGTCTCTTGTTCTGTGCCATTATTGGGCTGATGGGAATTCTTTCCTTAAGTAGTCATTTGAATGAGGATGGTTCACATCCACAAGGTTCACAAAGATCAAACACTGCATGAAAGCACTGACTTTAAGTTCTATAACTGTGCACACTTTTGTGGTCCACATTTGCTTTCAAGGGTTACAGTACATAATAAAATGTTTTTTATAATGGCAGCACTTTACCAAAGCACCTTAACTGCATGTGAAATTAGAGAACTGTGAAATTAGACACACAGGGCAGGACACTGAGACAGCCTATTTGAGCAAGTTAGGACCAATGAATGTAGAAAAGTGAGCAATAGATTGCAAAATCTGAAACAGAAAGCATCCTGAAAGAGTGTACAATATAATATTAAGCCTTGCTGAATTCTGACTTCTCTTAGGAAGTTTCATTAAAAACTTTGAAAAGCCATAACTGGGGAGAATTTTCTTTCTTGTAAAAAGCAAGGGTTTAATTGCTTCATACTTGATTAGAACTCAAGTACTCAGGGAAAAAAATAGAAGTAGATAACTGAGTAGCAATTTTAATGCAGTGAAATAAATATAATTACATGATGATGTAGTAAATATTATGATAAAATATGAAGACTTTGATTCTAAAACACACCACATTCAATTTGAAATAAAATAAAGAATAGTAACTTAAGCCAAATTTCAACTTTAATTTGAATAATTTGAATATTGGCAGAACTGTGTGGGAGAGAGGATTCAAGACTGGCGCGAACACCTGGCTACTACATTTTTATTGGACAGCTGTGTGTCATTTTTAACACTAGTTCACTGACAAATGAGCTTAGAGCTGACAGAGAGTTCAGAGTCATCTCCAAAAGGAAACCTGATGAGTTCAAAAGCAAAGTTGGACTGACAAAAGAAAAACCTCTCTCAAATGGAAAGTATAGAGAAAGAACAGCTCATGACTCAAATCAACCACTCCACTTGTCAAACATGGTAGTGCTTCTGTTATGGCGTGGGCAAGTTTGGCTGCCAATAGAACTGGTACTTTTTTAATGGATTTATTAATGGTTTATTAAGTGCTGATGGAAGCAACAGGATAAATCCAGAGCTACTGTATACATGTGAATTCTCTGTATTAATACATCAAAACGCAATGGACCAAATTTCATCATGCAGCCGGACGACAGTCCTTCACAGGTAGCCAGTACCACAAGTACATAAAGTAAGAGTTTTTCAGGGTGAGGAAGATTGAGTCTGGAGTTGACCAACATGCTAAATGAAATACAGTACTATCCCCTGAGTCACACCAGTGTCAGCCTAATCATTCTTCTAAATACCAAGCTGCTACTTCAAGAACTAGCCTACATCCTGCAAGAAAAAAACACATGTGAGGGCTGTCTGATACATGAATATTTCAATAATTTTGCTTTAAATATGTAGAAAAGTTTCATTTTTTTTAGGTGTTGCTCAAAATGGATGAGTGTTCAGAAATTGATTTGGAGTGAGGTTGCGTCAACATGACAGATGCACCAGTCTAGTCTATATGCGTGTTAAATAAAAATGTTGCTGGTGTAAGGAAGGAGGGAGATTGGCTGATTCAAAGTATTTATATCAACATTAGTATGTGCTGTTGCTTGGCAACAGCCAGGGAAGTGTAGACACTTAATGCAAGTTATGCTAAAGCTTCATCTTTATAGTTTAAAGAAGCCTGAGCAGATATGAAACATAAAAATAAAAATTAAACTGTCTTATCTTCGATATGTACAGAAAATCTCAAGTTTTAGTTGGATGGTAAAAACTGAAACATTTATGTCTGATGTTAGTTGTCATCACTTGATCTGACATTTTGCAGATAGGTAGCCTCATAATGTCAGTTCCAGACTATAAGTATATAAACTATGTAGACTTTTTTGTAACTCTGACAAAATCCCTCATCAAAACAACGTCTGTCTGTGCTCTTGTGTGTGAAACACTGGGAGACAGCACACAATTTAGTAGTGCTGATGATGCTGCTGTTATAACTGATGTTAATTTTGATGAATTATGTGCACTGGGTGTTCAGGCAAGTCCAGAGTCTGACTCCCATCCTAAGCAGGCTACTAAATTTGCTCATAATTTACTTGGTTAGACTGCAAGAGTCGCATGAGAGGAGGGGTTGTGGAAATCATCAAGGACACCTCCAGAGGAAGAGGGAGGAGGATGTGATGAAGATGAAAGAGGAAAAGGAAGAGACAGTCATGGAGCTGGAAGGAGGAACTAATTGTACAAGTATACAGAACAAGGTCTATGTGAGTAAATAAATATATTTTTAGATGTGCAATAAGACTGAAATACCTCTAAGACAGTTCTGTGATATTCATAGAAAATGTCAGCCACGGAAGACTTATGAAAAATATTAATCCTCAGTGATTCACAAAGCTTTTCAGTATTTCCAGAAAGAGCAATAGTCGTGATATCATCAGCCAATTTGACTGCTCTGAAGAAAAAAGTCTGTCTACAGATTCTTAAGGAAGATAATTGACTAAGTAGCTTACCCACAGTGTCAATGACAAAATGATGATTGACATGTGATACTGGTTTCAAACAGCTGTCGTTGCTCACAAAACAAGTATCAAGCAAGTAGCACAGCAACAAGGAGAGAGGAGGTTTATATCTGGGGGACTTTGAACCTTATTTTTAGTGTGAGTGAATTTTCCAATGAATTGGCAGATGTCAAAGCTGTGCAGGTGCACAGACAGAGCAAAGAGTTATTTCTCAGAGAAAAGGTTTGATTTCCCTCAGAAATTACACATTCGTTGCACTGCATCATATCGAAAGCATTTCCATCATAGTTTTAAATTAACATTAAGCTTTAAACAACGTCTGCTAAAACTACTAATTATGTGGACAATAGGAACTTTGTCTGAATCTGTATCAGATTCAACTTTATTGACCAAGTATGCTAACGTGTAGAAGGAATTTGGTTCTGATAATAGATATTATTGGTAAAATACACCAACAATAAAAAGGTTTCTGTGGCAGTGCAGACAGTTCCTAGTATGTGACTATATGTAAAGATCCTTAATCTTATTGCAAGAAGCTATATATTTTAATTATTGGCAAATATAAATATTTAAATAATTATTTTTGACATGTTATAATTAAATTAAAATATAAAACGCAAATGTATTGATATAGCATTTTACTGATAAAGTATTTTACAGTTTTAACAGTTCTAAACTATGGATGTAAAATATTATCATTTAATACTGATTGCTAAGACTGTCTCAGAAGACAATACATTAGTGTTAATTGTTAGTAGCTACATTTATCAATGCCTGTCTATAATTTGATCAATTTAAATACGTTAAGCTGTTGGCCATAAGCTATTGATTCTACTAGACCAAGAAAAGCTTATAGTAACAAAACCCCTGAGGGTCTTGACGTGAGAATAAATGCATTTTACTGCATATGATATTAAGTTCTCATTGTAAGAGGAATGATGTATTGTTTTGACTTTTAAAAGTTTCACTTTAGTCAAAGCTTTTGACATGATGAGTGTATAACCTAGAACAACTAAGAGATGAAAAAATTGGAGACTTAAAAAGCTGCCATTGGATGGTTGAACAGTATGGATGACCTTTTTGAGACTGGAGGAGAACAAATAAAAAATGTTTTATTTTTAAATTTAGATGCAAGCAAATATACCTAACCTTTAGACATGAAGGGAAAAAATAAGTAATAAAATCTTGGCCTTAGATATCCCCCAAGTCAAGACTCCACTACACTCTCTTCCTGCTTTTCATTAGTCACTCTCAAAGTTCACTATGGAGTTAGAGCAGGGGTCTCAAACTCAATTTACCTGGGGGCCGCTGGAGGCAGAGTATGGGTGAGGCTGGGCCACATAGGGGATTCCACAAAAAAAATCCTTGGACGTCATTATTAACAGTTATAATGATTTCTTCTGAACATGAATAGAACATTGAATGAAGATCGTGAACGGTTCTTCTGAACATGGCTTCTCTTGCTCCTTGCTGCCAGAGATTTGACAACGCTTCTTCTCACATACAAGAAGCATGTGGCGGGAGCTGGCTGAGTGGCCCCGTCGAGGGTCCACTCCCCTCGTGGGTCGCACTAATATTATACTTTTATACCTAGATGGGGGCCGCAAAATATTGCCCTGCGGGTCGCAATTGGCCCGCTGGCCGCGAGCTTGAGACCCCTGAGTTAGAGCCTCTGTGCTGTGTTAAAAGACTGAGCCCATAATTTCCCAGCATGAAAGTCCGGGTGTGTTTCATATCCACTGTCAGGTTCAGCATCCAGCAGGTTAGGTCAGCAAGGTAAATGTTTTATCTGTTTATCCTGGAGAAACAACAAACATGTATGAAATAGGCTTCTCATAATGCAAAAAGAGGCATATAGAAGGTGAATAGAAGAATTTTGCACTGGATAAACCCACTGTCTGCTGAAGAAGGCGAGGAACTACCTTCTTTCACTGAAAATGAAATAAAATCATCTGACTCAGTGCTGAGCCGATGTCAACTTATTGCTAACAGCCGTCCATTAACCTTGAAGGATATATAGTTTCAAATGTTGCAGGGTTAACAAAACTAAAATGAGTCTTTTGCTTCAGGTCCTTTAAACAGATACAGAATATTTAAGGCTGTCCTTATGCTTTTTCTTAAAAAGTGGTTAGATGGCATTAAGGCAATATCTCTGTGGGATGAATATGATACATTTCTGCATGGATTTAATTTACAAACAGCTTTAAATTTAGTTTATCTTATTTTGTTGGGGTAAATTGGGATGCTCTTGCTTCATTACATTGGCATTAGTCTCTGCTTTCTTATTGGAATCAAGAATTACAATTTTAATCTATTAATTCAGCAAGTGTAAATACTGCCTCTAAAGCAAAACAAATAAATAAATACAAATTCAATTGGTAATTTGTATTCAGAGTTTACTAAGGGATCATACAGTTTGCATTCTACAGGCACATACAGTATATTTATGATTTGCCTGAAAAAAATTGAAAATGAGACTGGAAATATGAAGTAGCTCTGCTCGTGACTAATTCAAGAAAACAATTGTCAAAGACAGATGATATTCGTTTGTAGAAAATCCAGTGTTCGCATGACTATAAACCTACCAAATTATAAATCTGTAAACACAATTAGCTTGGGGTTTTAACAAGCTCTCCAATTTATTGGATGACTTCACTTATTTGCTTTGTAATTTTATTTCTTTTCTTCAAGCCACCTGCTAGCTGCTAACTGTGTTTCATTGTGGTAATCTCTAATTTTAACAAGAGATTAAATTGTATTTGGTTATTCGAGGTTTCTCTGTTCTTGTGGCAATCACCAAAAGCTATCATGATACAATGTTATCGTGTCTGGTGTAACTGACTCACAGGGAGGTGGTAGAAAAATGGTCATTTTCTATGCACCATTTCACAATTACTTCAAGAGGTTTGCTCATTCATTTTGAGAAATATGTTTATTCACTTTCTTGGCAGTAGTTAAATGAAAAGATTGATACCATGTTGACTCATTAATAAAGTTATCAAGCAACATCTGAGATGCCTGGAAGTCACAACCAGACGACAAATAGTCCAATAAAAAAACATGTAAAACCACAGATATTCGCTTTTCCACTGATAAAACAAACAAGGTATTATGTGGCAATTACGGCATCTCAGAGGTACTTGTATGCTGCAAAAAGCCGGTCTGGTTTAAACTGCATGCAGGTAAAGTCTAGAGGGTGAGCTTGAAGTGACACTGTGAATCTTTTCACCATTGTCTTGATTTCTGCTGTCTTACTTGCAGGGGAAATCCAGTCCTACATTCCAGACAGCCTGCACCTCAGGTCCTAAACACAAATGTCAGTGTCCTGCTCCTACAGTGGGCTACAGAAATATTTTTCCTGTAAATATTGTCCTCAGATATACTCTCCATGTCTGATATAAATACATCATTAGTATGAGAAACAGGAGAATGGTCGACACGTAGATGTCTGAGCACACAATGTAATAACATTTGATTCTGATTTGATCTGATTGTAACAAATACCAAATCCATATTTTTAAAAGCATTTTTTTCAAGGCAGTGATATGGATGTGGATCTTGTGTGTAATAAAAGAAAGTAATTCCAATCTATGTTGATCTGCTGTGATTTAGAGAGTGACAGATAAGAAAAATGCTCACAGCTCTCTCCATAATCTTTGAGCAGCAAACAGTTGGCACACAGAAAGAAATTGTACTCTTCTCTCCAATAAACTTGCTGCTCAGCCAAGACACCTGGGAACTGTCAACGTACACTCCAGGGAAAGTCTCCATAGATGTGCCAGTTGGGAGGTGAACATGAAACAAATAAATAAATAAGGTCAGTTTCCAAAGGGAAAAGCTTTGAATGGAACCCCCCCAGAGAAAAAGAGATAGTTATCAGGACTTGGCAGGCTGCTGTCTGCTGGCCTGAAAGACATGTTATCTTTTCTTCTAATCTACCCCACACACTTAGTTTTCTAGCATATCATTGATTATGATGTTGAGATAATATGAGTGTAACTTTCAATATCTCACTTTTCATTATCCACACTCAGTCATTTATTCTACTTTCACACTATGGATATAGACAATTATCAGTATTTGCAAATAATGTGGACTCATTTATGGAGAAATGAATTTACTCATTCAACACCGGTTTTGTTTGGACAGACAAAAAAGGAAACATGGTAGTACTTTCATCTTAATTTGATAAGGAAATTTTGTCTATTGTAATGGATTATGTTACTACACTTATCTTAGCACAATGGTGTGTCTGCAGCGTAGGTATGGAAACCAGTGTTTATTTCCCAATGGCAGCATATAAAGATTAAAAAGTGCTGATCCCAAAATTGCACCCTGAGACAGTTACAGAGGGAATTAAATTGTCAAAATGTCAAACTGCTTGTTGTTGTTATGCTTTCCACAATGACAGAAAGAAATAAAGTATACAGTATATATGTAGACAGGAAACCCAGGCTCAAAGCAGTCACTCTGCCATTTATGCTGCCATTTATCTGACTGATTACCTGAAGATTCTTCAACTGACAACCCCAGCTCTCTCTTACTTTGTTTCTAGAGCATTCACAAAAATCTATCACAGGTTTGACTCTGCAGGACACAAACATTTAATCGAATCTTTATTTTATATTTTTACCAATGACTTCATAATTGTTGTTGACGACCATGCTTCTGCTTTCTACCTTTGACTTTGTTTCATCTCTAAATATTCACACTGCTCCTGACAAATGTTAATTTTTCTACTGCAGAAGCAAAATGACCATGAGCTTACCAGTCTCTACTTCATTCCTACTTCCTCTACACTTCTGAAGTCCTTTTTATATAGTGGGAATAGTTAATTAGCTATTTTAGCTGAGCTGGGTTCAAGCCTATTATGGAACTCAAATAGGAGAAACACTGAATGAATGATATTTCAATTATAATTGAAACTCTTCTGTGTGAAGGCTCTGCAGTGAATAAGTGTCACACTCTCTACTTAGGCAACACGTGGAACTTGTATCAGGCCGCTGACAGTGAATGAAATGTAAATGAGAAAGATAAGTAAATAGACTAAGACTAAGTATGTTGGGTTGCTTAAACACAGTGCTTAACATTCAACAATGCATACCTAAATTAATTTGAAGAATAGGAGGAGAGTGAATGCGGTCCAAAAATTCCATTAATTTTCAGTGAGTTTCAAAATGAATTAATATTGAATCCAAAAGTCCTGGAATAGTGGTAACACTTGAGAGGACAGTTACCCAGATTGTGCTGTGAAAGGTGTAGGATTTTACATAACCTTTTGAGAAAAGATAGCTGCTCTGGAAATCATGAGTAAATGATATCCTCCCAGACTGCACAGACACTCTCACGGTATCTTTTTTTGCTTAGAAGTCCTGCCGTAATCTATTTTGAGGGCTATGTTCACACTGATGTCATGTAGTGATTCAGGCTGAAATGAACACACAGCTGAAGTTCCAATTTGAAATATCTGAAAAAGGTTCAGCATCCTAAAGTGTGTGATTATAAACGTAGACATGGCCGAAGATGCAGCCATCATTTTAAAATAATGCATGTTGAATATTGAGTTACTGGTTTTGTGGTCAGTCTTATACTGCTTGAGTGACAAAAAACAATATTTACATGAATTTACAAAGACAGTCTCACTGAACACCCAGATGAAAAGTGATTATGTACACGTTTTGAAAAAAGCAATTTAGTCTCTCCATCAGTGGCTCCATTAGAGATGACGGGAGCACTCAATCGTGTAGAATTCTTGGTCTTTTAGTTAAATATTGACTTAACTCAGAACGATAACAGTTGTCTTTAATATTAGACAGAAATAAAGTCAGTAAAATAAAGTGCTCAATGTCTCGCACTTTCACGATGAGGGTCACGTGGGCTGATGCAGGAATTTTTTAATCTGTAGCCCAGAGGTGACAACAGCAAGGCAACCTGCCAACCACTTCTTTCTATTTTCAACCACACTATTGAAAATGTCCTGATAACAGGGCTGCTGGGAGGATATCAGCTATGCGATCCAGTGAATTCATGAGAGAGGGAGGACATAAAATGAGCATAAAAGGACCAGAGGATTGTGGAGATGACAGACAAGAGTGTATGAAAGGGAGGTGCACAGAGGTCTTTAACGCTGTTCCTGCAGAAATATTCCCCTTAGTGTCAGATTTTAGTGCAGAGGATTTTCTCTGAACCCAAAGAATTATGTGAGGTGCAGAATAGAGCCCTAACATGTCCTTTAAAAGTAATGATATTGTATTTTATATTTTTACACAAATGGGACTTTTCTGAGTTGAACCTAACTGTTTGTGTGTCATTGTGAGAGGAAAGCATTATTGTTCTTTTTGGAGCTATTTATCATTTCCTTCAGTTAAAAGAAATTTCAGTAAGTCTGACAAAGTTACTGCTGAGTTCAGTAACAAAAACGAACCATAACTCATCAAACACTTCGGTGCAGAAGAAAATCCCCTGGGAGTTCTGGCGTCTGAAGCTGGGAAAATGAATACCTGCCACAAGGTTACAATGGCAAAGCAATCTTTTTCCAATTCAAAATTAATCAAAATCTTCTTGTTGAGCAGCATGAGAGAGAATGAATAGACTAACTATTGCATCTATTGTGAGAACTGGAGCTTGGAGTGTAGCTATAAAGGAAACTAGTGAGGATTTTTTACAATATCGAGTTTGTCCCTGAGTAAGTGTTCTCCCAAGAGGCTTAAGGTTTCTGAAAGGCCACTGCACTAGTCCAAGAGTGCTAGAGTATGAAAATGTCATTCATGAGTTCCTGCTGGTTTCTGAGACTTGGGCAAAGCTATTGTACAGAATGTACGACAACATTATTAATAAAAATGCAATACTAGATGTTATAGTGTTATAGTTCAAAATCCTGCATCTGTGTGCAGCCTTTTTTTGCAGTGATGTTCCTGACACAATTAGACAATTAGATTCATTCTAAATAAACAAAAGCTTATTTATTGAAATGTGTGAGGCTAAAAATAATGAGCCAGCGCATGATGAAGAGATTAATTTGCACAAGGCTCATTATAACTGTGACAACTAATTGAAAAAAAGTAAAAGTCCTTTAAAAAAGTAAGCACCACATACTTAACGCTTACAGTAAATGGTTACAAACATTTTATCACTGCCAAACACCACTCTTTACAACCCACATTTAATTTTTTAAACTTTTTTCTTTTACATTTCAACTGTTCTTGGCCATTAATTGGGCAGGTGACAAATGCCAAAATTTAGAGCCAGTCAAGGCAGATAATTGGTTAGAAGTCCACAGTCAGTTCCCAAAACTTTATTTGCAGATAAAAAGAAAGAAATGAATGTGAAAGCAATGGCACAAAATTGAGAAATGAGAAACAGAGAGGACAGCATGAGATATTGAGTGTGATGTTAGAAAGTATTTTGCAATAGAAGTGGAGTGTAGAGTGAAAAGCTCCTTTCATGTTTCCTTTGTCTTTCTTAGTAGATTGCTTCAGGCCAATGAATTAACTCTCGTCTGTTCTCTGATGGGGGTTTTCACAAACATACAGAAAGAGATTTGATTTGATCAGTGCCAAGTGATACATCCAGACCAAAGTTAGATGGCTTCTTCAGCGCATCAACGGTGCCCATGCTTTCTATCACCATATGTGCCGCATTATTGCTCACAGTCAAGGACCTGTTTGGCCAAATGCCTCTTCTTGGCACGAAAGTCTTGTTACTGCCTGCCAGGTACACAAATGGACAACAAGAGATGGCGAACGGCCACTGACAAATGATAGTTTCTAACACTCAAAATGTAGATGATTTTCACTCTCGAATGACAGAATGGACAATGGGAATATAAATGTTTTTCACTGCTAAGCTTAATGATGTTTCAAACGTACAATTCTTGCACGAATAACACTAAATATAGTCTGATAGAACAGGACATATGAGCATCCTTGCGGAATTAAATAATTTTACTTGCAAGCAGTCCACACTGATGAGACAGATGTGGGTGGATATACCGTCAAATGCACAGTTTTTGGGTTTTTTTCAGTGAATTACAGTCACAGACAAAAACATGGCCTTCACTGATCTGTGTGGGCTGCTACATTTTTATATGATTAGCTGATATGACTCATTTATCCTGTCATTTACTCTTTATTCAGCACTATGAGTACTGTATCTTTCATTTTGGTCTACAGTCCTGTAGGTGTATATGAGCACTCAATGCTATCCTTTCCATAAATTACAGCATATTTCCTACAGGACAATTCCCTTTATTCCCTGTTAATTGACCCACACAACATAAAAATCAAACCAAAAAGCTGATTTTACAGATAGCAAGATAACCATTGTACTGCAATGTAAAGTTAATAGTTTAATTATCAGGAAGGATGACACTTAAAAATGAGATGATTTTTAGAAGCTTCCAGTACTTTTTTTTAGAGGAGTCTGTGCCTCTAGTCGGAACAGACAGTTACAATCAGCAGGGGGACAGAGTGACAGACATGTGAGGACCTAAAATGTCACCACGAGAAAGGGAGAAAATTGGCCAATTAGAGACTACCTGCCCAAAGGCTCATGACCTCCAATCAAATAGTAGTTTAAAGGTTATTAAAAGTTCAGAGGAACATACCCTAGAAGGTGACAAAAATGGCAGATTAGTTACTGGTCTCTGGTGCCCTGTGCTTGTTAGCTCTCGGGTGAAATAGCTTGATAAGAGATTTGCTTTGCTGCTGTCTTTGGTAAGAGTGAGGAATCTGTAAAACTCACACCAGATCAGGGTCACACTAATTCATGTGCAGTATCAAGTCAGAACTATTTTTAATACTGGACCAGGTCATAGCAAGATTTAATGTGCTGGCAGAACACTTTAAAAGACACACTTCAGTTCTGAGTGACTGAAAGAGTTTGACGTTCGTATTACTGTCATGCCGATCAAGTATCTTTGATGGTGTTTAGCAATATTAATCAGAACTGCTTGTCATCTGAATTGGAAATTTTCAGATAAAATGCAAATATGTGGCATTTTATTGAAATATAATTATCCCTATATTCCACATTCTAGCAGAAATGAGAAAAGAATATTATTATTATTAAGATTATTATTAAGAGATTAGAAGAAAAGAAAATTTGAATGTTACTGATAACACTGCTGTCTACATTTTAATTATGTTGGTTTTAAAAGGTTTTAGAAATTCAAATGTTTGGTTACAAATTAGTACATAATACTGTATTTATGGAGCTCTATTGTCAACAGAATGCCTTTTTATTTTAAAAATGTATTTGCACATCCTGTGCAAGGATGTGGAAGGCAAGAGCTAAAAGTTCTGCATTTCCATTAGCTCCATTACATTAGCTCCATAACATTAAAGGACAAGCTTGGGGATTTTCAACTAAGCCTTTTTTAATAATACATACAATATTTTTATTATTAATATCAAAATGCTAAAATTATTTTAAATGTCTGAATGTTATGGTTGTACTCATACTGTTACACCTATACTGTAATAGAGCATGTTGAGATAATTGGTGAACATCTAATCACACTTACAAAGCTGGAGGTTCACATTCTACCAAGACCAGCTGGGCTTGAATTAAAAAGTGTCTGTTTAAACAACCGTCTTGAGGTCTGAGGTGCATTATGACCACAGCTTTGCCAAATGTAAATGGTTTTTGCAAACAGCATACTGTAGTACACAATTCTGAGGAACAACACACTGTCAGACTACAGGCAAACACACCACTTGGGTATGACTGAGACTCACAGCTGGAGTATAAAGGACACCAGATGTTCACTGTCATTGTGGAGAGACAGCACTGTCCAAGCCAAGCTAACATGCATACTGTTCAATGAAAAGAGCAAAGTGACAAAACGTTTTTTTTCACAGGTTGCATAGATTTTGTTTTTTTCAGCAATTGCCAAAAAGATAAATTATTCAATCTGGATACATTGCACAAAATTATTGGATAAGAACCATACATTTAGGATGTAGATGCACAGGAGCATAACTGCATAACTATAATTACAGCCTCTATCATTCAAAGTTAATTTGGTTTGGTTGTTGTTTGCTGCTTCTTATACACTTTACTTTTTTTCAACGTAAGCAAGGCATTCAGCGTGTCAAGTCATCCTGCTGACCACTGCAAAGATTTTTGGACTTGATAACTGAAGTTTTACAGTAACTTTTAGAATTATAGAAAAAAAATGGAAAAGTGGTTATTTTTTGGGAGATGATTTATTTTATTTCACTGCTGCCTCAGCCCAGTGAATAAAAACAGACCTATCCAGTTGGCTTATACTTTTTCAAAACATTATATGTGTTAAAGTATATATGTTTCTGTTTGAGGTAATTCACTTATAATTGATATTTGTTTGACTTTCTTTGAGGTATTTTGAATGAAATATAGTATACTGTCCAAATGTTCCCAAGGTTTTATAAATAAAATTTCTCAATGAGATTCTTAAGCTGATTTAACGTTACTGAAAATTTGATAACTATTATTGTGCCACTACAATGGACTGAATGAGATAAACTATTACCGTGGTGTCTGGTAGAGTCTGGTAGTGGGGCTATAGATTTGAATCATAGAGCACTGAATAGCACTAAATGAAAATTGAGAGTTTTTCATATTTGTGTGTCCTCTCATGCCCCCTGATACTCAAATACTTTCTTCATCTGTCAGAAAAGAGATTTGGTGTTAGACCTTTGCCCTAAAGACTACTGTATGTTAATTTCATGCATGTTACACCTATACAGGACAAAGTGGAGCACAAGGTGAAGGAAAAGTGGATCCAATGCATCAACCAGCACACAGTGTATCACACACTCAATTTTGTTCATCCACTTCTGCGCTATATCATTCACTCCCTCTCAGGGCAAGCATTTCATTAGGAGCAGAACTCCAATTTTTTTAGGTGACTGTCCTCTCTGCACTGATTTCTTATTCCTGACTTCTGCTACACATTTAATAATTCATGAAATGCAGTAGATAGAAACAAAAATAAATTGTTTCTTAATCTCTGTTCTGTTTGTGTCGCACAGGTTTTAGGCCATGAGAAGTAAACAATTTCATATTTACATACTTACATACTCTGATACCGATTTACAAATTGGTGTCAAAGTATAAAATGTGAGCATAATGGATTTTTAATAATGTACACCAGTTTGTCCTCTGACTTTGACACAAGCATATGCACTGAAAAAATGAATGTAGCATAAATGAGAAGAAATATTTGAGAACTTTCCAATCAATATTTTACAGATAAACAGCTATTGATGTTTGATGCATATGGTTTCAGAGGCACTGTGAATATGTTACTATATAAACTATGCATATATTGCATACACTCGCTAGAGACAGATGAGTGCTTCACTGAATAAATGTCTTTGATGAGTGCTCAACCAAAAATAACAATCTTAGAAGAGGAAGGCAGCACCCCCAGATAAAAAGAGAGTGGATGGAAAAACATTATTCCCTTTACTCTGAAGTTTATTAGCTTGAAAGATGATACTAAAGCATTTTTCCTTCAAACATCAGTTTATATAATTTCTAACAAGGTCAGATAAATTAACCTCAGCAGGTGAATGTAGTTAATTGCAGGCTGACCTTGTCCACCTTTAACACAGCGGGTATAGTGACTTGACAGGACGACAAGTCCCAGGTGTAACTAATAATATTAATACGAACCAGTTTTCACGAATGACAGAAGGCCATGCTGCTGAGCCAGCATGCATGCATGAAGCCTTACAACAGTGATAATCAGCCTGAGGTACTTCTACACTTGCCAGGGGGTACATGGATAGCTTAGTTAATGAAAATATTATTTATGAATTATTAATTGTGACATGCTGTTCCTCATTAATTTTACATAGTTAAAAATAACAAATAAACTAGTAAAACAGCTAAACCTGTCTCCTAAATCTTATGTTTCAGTAGAACTAATTTGCAACTGCAAGTAATGTTTTGTAAGTTTTCTACTGAGATATGTTAATTTATGTAATTATATATTTATTGAACATATTATATCATCAGCCTGATCTTCCTGTGCAATACCTGCTTTTTTGTCTACATTATTATTTACTATTCATGGTTATGTCCTCGTCATACTTATATGTTATGTACTCTCACAGCACTTGGTTAAAGAAAGAAAAGCTCTGTGGCCCAGAGAGCTCGTAACTGTTTGTCTGAGCCCCATATTAAACTTAAACAGTCACACTTAGAGAAATGTAGTTGGTTTCTTTCAAAGTCATACTGTAGTATATTTAGTAAAAAAAACCCAAAAAAATTATTTTGGTTTCACCTGAGCTGCAGCAGAGGCTACTACTACTACTACAAAGTACAAAGTTTGTTGTGCAAATGTTTTGTCAGATGTCAAATGTGTGTCACAATGGTTTCTGCCATTATGCAGTGTATTCTTACTTTACTTTGCTTGGCAGACACTTTTATCCAAAGCAACTTACAAGGAGCTAGCACTAAGTGTCTTGCTCAGGGACACACCTGGTATGGGGGATGGGCTACAAATCTAGGCTGGGATTTGCTGTGCTTACTCAAATAAGTACGGATGGGATTTCAGCATAACTCTATGTATAGTTATATTCTGTATGTTTTAAACATTACAGTGGAAGTTCCATCCTTCAGATGACGTTTGTGAATTCAATTCAGTTGATAACATAATAACCTGCTAATTTTTGAATCTAAAATGGTGTAACCAAAATATTTTATGAACATTTTAGTTTTAATATGCCAACATGTTTTGTTTGTGTTGCAGCAATCAAACTATAATTAGGTTGGTCTGTAAGAAAAAAAATCTTTCGGTTGTCCTTTAACGTTTAACAGATTGGAGGTTTTATTTCATTTTAGCTGTTAAACATGGTGATTCTTTTAAATAATATTGTTCAGTAGAGGAGACTAATAAGAGAAACAAAATAGGACTAAAGATGTCCTGAGGTTAAGGTACACAACTTAGGTCCAAAATATCTGACTAGTGATCACTATTTTTTATGCTTATATATATTTTTATTGGATGTGCTGCTTTTCTTAACTTTTTGCTTGTAAATCATTTAAACCTCCAGCGTTTGCGGGCGTATGGTTCTAAAACTATACTATGATTTTTCTGCAATAAAACTATGAGCCATACTAACCATAACAAATTTGATCATGCTATTAAAAAGTCATATTAAATTGTACTGTAGTTGTGAAACCAGGCACAAAATTAATGTCATGCACTGAATTAGAGTAGTTTTCAGAGTTATGAGAGAAGCTGCATAGTCAGCATTCGTAATTCTTAGAATGGTTTGAGTTTTATTGACAGCCTGTAGCAGTGGAACGCTTAGTAATAGGTACCATGTGTAAAATTGTACCTCGTGTTTCCTACTGGACCGGTCTCTTCAGGCTAGCCACTCTCATAATCACCTGTTCTGTCTTTTGTTCTCTGTCTTTTTTAAAATCTTTTTCATCTATCCATCTGTCTTGTCTTACAATTTGCCCTTGGACCTATTTCTCTTAAAGTCTTTTTGTAATGAGCTGAGGAGTCAGTAAAGCAAAACATGATGCATTATTGATTTCAGCCATGGAACTCTGAGGTTGTTAATGGCTGGGATGCTTCATGAGACATTAAAGTTGTAGATCATAGTCGAGGAGGATGCAGACGACCATAGAGGGCCTTGTCAAAGTTAAAAAAACCCAGATGGTTGTTTATGATTGAACATTATTCCAAAGCACTAGCACTACTTAAAAGCATTATCTACAAGCTTGGCAGACATCTAGATTTGGATTGATTCCAATAACAAACTTGTGTATTGTTTTAGCCAGCTGTGGTATATCACATTGTTTTGAGACTTCTGTAGCTGTTTTTGGCAGTTTCAAAATCCTCTGTACACAAATATAAAGTCCACCTTCTATATTTGACCCTCGTACAAAAATAAAATGTGCTTTATTTTGACATTTGATCAAATTAGTTGTATTTTTGGTCAGAAATTTCAATCAAAGGCCCTATAACTAATTTCAGATGGTCTTGTATCAAACAAACTCAGGGCTATAACCACACCTTTACTCGTGTCCACTCCTGTCCTGTTTCTGTTTCTAACTATGTCCCTCACTACCTATGCGTCCACACAGTGGACTTCTCTGTGGCTTGCTCTTACATTTGTTTGAAATGAAAACATGCTTGGTCCTACTCTTATCATAAGTTTTGCAAGGTGGGGAGTGGGGATGATATGCGGGCCATAGCATCAGCAAGTCTCACTGGAATAACAACAGAAGGCCTGCATGTAATTCAGAAACATAAAAAAAGTGTGAACTAATCAATTTAGAAACAAATATATTGTCTCTCTAAATTTGAATAAATCATGCACTGCTCATATTACAGCACTGAACATGGAGCTATGGTGTTACCCAGTACTATCCCTATCCCAGCTGTTTTGTTGACTGTGATGGCAATCAATACCTGATAGCCCGAGCAGTAAGCAGTCATCATCAATAGCTAAATTATCTAACATCATTTCATCTTTTAGGTAGGTAGGGGAAAAATGGTAAACAAACAAACAGCTTAGAGAAATGGCCATTCCATAGTTTTAATAATCTTGAATGTACAGAAAGAAGCTAGCATAATGTAAGAATAATGACAGCTTTTGATTTCAAAAGGTTCAGTTGTCCCTTTTAGAGAGCAACTTTCAGAATTTATACAGATTTAAAGTCTACAGCAAAAATGAGACTGAAAAAAAGTTCTTAATAAGAAACAGGCAGTACATGTTAAAGTTCAAATTTGACATGATGACAGACGTGTTTGAGTGGGACACTAGTAAGAAATAGCAACAACAGTCAGTAAATTCAATTTAGGCTGTGTGTGTACTGTATTAGTGTGGACCGGACATTTTCCAGGTCTGCCTCTGTGGGAGACAGGAATAACATACACGTAACCTATTGTTAGAGCCATTCCTGCTGCTCACTGTGTCCTGGTGATTTATGTCCCTGTCATGCTGCCATGTGGTCATGTTGAATGGATCAAAAATCCAGAAAATTAAACTTTAGACCTGCAGGTGCATTATTATTTTTGCCAAATTCCACACCAAAAATAATTCCCCTGTGGTTTTATATATGCAGGGCACAGTAGGGTTCCCAATGCAGATTGGAAACCATTTCAAATAGCCTCAGTAGACACTGAGTTTAATGACCAGTAAGGTCATTCTACCACTAAAATCGATAGGAACGGCATTCAGCTATAATGGGTACTCTGTGGGCCTAAAATAGCTTAGCAACAGATTTACTGTGAACAGGTGCAAAACAGTAACAGAGCAGAGGCAAAAGCTTTTGCTGTAAAATAAATTGAAAAGTGTACGACTTCTCAACCCATGTGTAAATTTGATTGAAAGTAGGATACTGCTGTTACAGTTTCCGTAAGCATCTCCACTCCATTGTTGGCCGTGCAACGGCTAAAAAACAATGCAAAGCATGAAATACAATTGTTTTGACAAATGTAAAATATGCTGCTGAGAGGTTGAAGTTGTGAGACAGATGCATTTTCTCCACCCGATTAGATTGATTTTATGGGGCGTGTAAGTGGCCTGAGCTTTGATGGAGGTAAAATTGAAATACCAAAAACAATGTGGATGACTGGAACTACTACAGATTCATTCTGTGTGTAACTGGTGACTGAGACCAGCTAGTCACACTACCTCATGTTTCTCTATCATTTGGTAGTTCAATACTGATTTTTGGAAAGAGCATAATAATGTTGCGGGATATTAAGATTTAAATTGCTGCCTGCACCACTTGTGATTCACAGAATGATTTTGTCTGCAGGATAGATCACACAGTAATGTGTGAAGGGAATCTGACAAAAAAATTGTTTATTGTTCTGGTCAACCATGGCTTCACACTAAACAAATAATGTACAGACGGTTTATCAAAATTCACATTAAAAAAAATAATGCTCTGTCCTCCACCACCTAGAATAGGACTGAAATGAAAAAAATGACTTAAAAGGTTTACAAAATAGTCAATGACTAGTCAAATTTGATTAAAATCTTCATGGACAAGGGTCTAGCTTAACTTCAGATTAAATGAAGTGCTTCATTAAAGAGGATTACACACTGAATGGGGTGCTAATATGCATTTGCAGTATTAACTATGCTAGATCGAGGAATCAGCCTACTACTACAACTGTTTTACAGCAAAGATCCCATTTTAATGAAAATAAAAGGTCTCACTTTCCTTTACATGTGTATATGTTGTACAGGTCATAGGGACTAATTTAGTTTAGAATCTTATAACTGAAGAAATCCATGAGGTTAAACTGAGAGTTCACTGTGAAAGCAGTCATCATCCTCACAGACACCATCTTTTACAACAGTCACATGAAGATAGTATATGAAGTCGTTTTAATGATCCCAATTTATTACATTGCTGATGGCTGATGGATTACTGTGTTGTCTCTCCATCCATTCTGTGCGCTGCTGTCAGCTACTGTCACCCCACCAATGTTTTCGTTAGATTATAATATCCGGGTGTGTGATAGTTGAAGGCTACTGGCCTTTACTGTTAGTTTACCAGAGCAAAATGCCACTGACAGTAATCTGCTAAACATCAATGTTACTTCAACGTTACAACTACCAAGAAGAACTCAAATCCTGACGGAGGTGGGTCTGTGGCTCATAGGAATCAACAGCCTCAACACATCTGAAACCACTGAGTGAACTGTCATGTTCCAGCTGCTTGTTGACAGTCGATGTAACAACATCACAACATGCCGCACGACTTCTCTTTTTTTTTTCTACCCAAACCTTCTTCAAACTTTCTTTATCAGTGAAAGAGCTGTGCGGTGTGTTTTGATGTTGATGGATTTGCCTTTGGCCTGGTCTGCACCTGACTGTGTGTGTCCTCAAAAGAAAGAAAATAGCTGATGTGAAGTTGACAGGGTCACCTACTGCAGTGGCAGCTACGCCCGCCGCAGTGAGAGTCCTGTAGGTCGACCCCTCAGCAGAGGCAGAAGAAGCTTTGCTCGCCTTGGCCACAGCTGCATTAAAGATGTTGTTTTTCCAATTGTCTATAATATACACAGTAGCTGCACCACATCCCCTAACTGTATTTTAATTCAGAGAACACCCAAAAGAGAATGATTTTATTAGATTGTGAGAGTATTGATTTGAATAATTAATTTAAGAAACCATTTAGACAATGCCCTGTCCCGATGGACATTAGCACAGTACAGGATATACAGTGACTTTACAGCTAATCTACTGTCTCAGTGCCATTAGACACATATAGCAGCAAAGCAGCTGTGTCTTAGTTTTATTAGGGTTGTAACTTGGAGAAAAACCTCTTTTTAACTCTAGGCATGAAAGCTCTATGTTTTACAAGATACCCAGACCTTCTCCTTCTGTAGGTAAATGTAGTGTTTCACACGATTGCTACATTATCTGACAAAGTCAATTTGAATACAGGGTTAATGAAAAAAGTGTGCATGCATCATGCAGTAGTATGGGCTGTAATTAATGTTTGCACAGGGTGCTGTGAGTTGTAAGCTAACCTATAGTAGTTATACTGTAACACTTGCCATGATGCAGAACAAATGCAGAGCACCTGTGGTAAAAGTGCCAATTTAACGCAGAAGAGCCTGATGCTCTGAATACCTTCATGTTTTAGTGTTACACAGTTTAGAACCACATCTTGCTGGGAAAAAAAAAGAGAAAATGTATTTACATGTAATAATGAGACAAACAGGAGTACAAATAAAGTAATTCAGATGAATTTCCAACAGTAAGCTGCTGAAAAAGTCATCAGCCATATGGAAATTACTTTCCTGCTCCTGTGTTATTTCATAATTTTCATGTTTTCCTTCAGGCAAGAGATACACTTTTGGATTTACAGTTCACCGACTTACAATATCTAATTCCTTTTTCATCTGACATTCAAGGTATTCAAATATGAAGATAGTCACCAGCACATTCTTCAGTAGCAAAGGAGATTTACACAATATTATGTGTCCTTGGGTAAGGTGCGGTGGTAATGAGGTGTATATTACCTGATGGAAATGTCGGTCATCATGGGTTCCATTTGCAGTGGGGTCACAGATATAAAAAATTCACTCACTTTTGTCTGTGTAATATGCTTTAACTCTACGTGGCTACATCATGAATTTCCTCAATTATAACGATTATGACATATTTCATTTATCGTGTGCACGTACCAGTTAAGAAATCCAGTTTGCACTCACACGCACGCACACCCTTGGATTTAATCCTTATGCTTACCATAATTCTAACCTTCACACTTTAAATAGCCCTTGAAAAAAATACAGTGGTATGAGTCCACTTTTGTTTTAGAACTTGTTAGAACTGCTAGATGCAAATATATTCACATTATCTGCTATTACTATCAAGTGAATTTTTTCAAGTGCCAATTACACAAACACAAAAAGTTTAAAAAGAAGAAGATGCTAAACAACAATTTAATTGGAAGTGAAACATAACGTGCATTTATATCTAAATTGTTTTCCACCTATTTTCACTTTTGTGTGCTGCAAAGGAGAACACAGCTAATCACATAGCAACCTAGCCAGTGCTGCTGTGACTGAGGCAACAAACCATTTTCGTCACCAAATGGTGAATTTCTCTGTGGGAAACTGTCTGTGATCCATGTTTCTCTAATGCTTAACTATTCCTTGGCAACAATTGTCTTTTGCCTGAACAATCAGGCCTCCGCTGAGTTCTAAGCTAAGATCTAAGAACTAAGATCTTAGTCACTAGTTTCTCAAACAGAGTTGATCTGCAATACTGTGTTTTTTCTGGAAATAAAACGATGTAAACAAGTCAATAATTTTAAACGTATGCCATTCTGTATACTGCGTCCACAAAGATTGACTGTACCTTTAACATTATATTAAGCAAAAGAGACAAGCTCAGTAAAACTTCAATGGTCAGACAAAGATTAAATTGGATTGCATACACATGAAAATGGACAACAGTGAACATGGTATGGACAACACTGGACGCTTTCCACTGCCATTCTTGCTTTTAGCAGATTGAGTTAAGAAAATCAAGTCCTCTCTGAATAATTGTTCTATCACAGTGTAAAGGCTCTTAAAATGCAACAGACATCTCACCATGTCCCCTTTCCTCACTTGCCGGGAACCATTTCTGTAATTACTACAGCCTATACTCCTCTTTTTAATTTCTCCAAGTGCATCCACTGGACTCTCACTTGCTCATGGCACGTCTCCTACGGATCATTTCACTCAGCTCTGAGCTTGAAAACGATCTTAATCAAACATCCTATATCAATAGTGTTGTGTAAATCAGAGCAAGGCAGCACTCTCATCAGTCACAGGTTTTACCCTTAGAGGGCCGCTGCAGCCCCAGAGATTAAAAAGCCAATATCTTAAACAAGGTATTTTACCAGTCTCAAATGATTTTCGGTAGTTACATTAAAGAGTGGATGTTTTCAGTTAGGAGTCTGTCCTTCAGGGGGATTTAATGGATTTTCTTGTTCTTTCTTGTTCAGTGCAGAATGAGTTGTTATGTGATCAGTTAAGTCTGTAGTTGATGTTTTAGTCATTTTAATTTTATCAAGTTTACTTTGTTTTATTCCTATTTTACAATTTTCTATCAGTCTTGCACTTTGCCAAAGAATTGGTAGCATATGAAACAGAAAATAAATATGCCTGTTAAGCACAAAAATATTAGATAAAGCAGTGTTTAAATCACATTTGTTTCCACTTTACTGAGTTGTCCGTGCACTGTGCACAATGCATAAATCATCACACATCCCTGCATGTAGTAGATGAACTGTTTTTGATGACACAAATTTTTAAAGAAACAGAGTTATTGTTTATTATCTCTGAATGTAGAAAATCCTGTTTTGCCGTGCTGAAAAAAAAAATGTCTTGAATCAAGCTTGTTGTTTACGTCTTGTGTCTTTTAGGTTAAGGAGTTGACATCTTCATCTTTACTGACATACGATTGATTGATTCTATTCTCACAAAGAAACACTTTGTCCATTTCTTGATAATTAAATTAATTCCGATGAGACAGCTACTGTATGTGTTGTGTGATTACCTGCAGTCTAAACAACTAAATAAATGAACCAATGATGCGCATACAGATCCATTGCTTAGTGTGTTGTCAATATCAATACTTTCCTATTAATTTTCTTTCCATACACTTTTCATTAAGGAATCAACAGGCCTGTGATTGGAACTCCATTTAGCAAAACAAGACGCCTCTCAGGGGGAAGAAAATGACATCAAGAAGGAAGAGTGTAAAATGGCTTGTAATGGTTTGTAATAAGGCTGGGAAGCCAGAAGCTATGCAATATCTATTTCAGGCTAAACCCGTCTGCCCCCCGATCCATGACCAAACTGATCAGTGCAGCTTGCTGGGGAAATAATACGCAAAACGTAATAATCTGTTTAAGCAGCTCTTTGGTTCTCACACTGGAAACAGAGCAGCACCTCCCAAAATGGCAGGGAAGTAAGACAGATAGAGCTTTAGATCTATTTAACAGAGCCTTCCAGTCCTGAGGGGGTTTTATCCCTGTATGAGTCATGAAACTACGTATGAAAGGGTAATGGTCCTGTTGGCTTTTTTAAGTTTTACTATCCTTACTAGGAATGTGTGTTCTGTGAAATTCTTTTGACTGTGTCTAACAGTGGTCCATGCTAAATGGTTGTCTGCACTGTCTGATGCCCAGTTCCTTAATTTCTCTCTGTTGCACACACACAGGCAGAATGTTTTCAAGGACATATCATTTTGCAAATGTCCTCAGTGAAAAAGAAAAGCTTTGCTCCTCATTGTTTGGATTTTATCGCACCCACAGACAGATCAGCCTAACACTATGTGAAGACTGTAATAAAACTTTGAAACATAACTGATTGGGCTAAACACACTGTCATCCATCCATTATCCTAACCACATTACACAGACATATACACACATTATAGCACATATACACACACACAACTCTCCACATTCACACCTTTGGGCAATATAGACCAATTAAGCAAACATGAAAACTCCACACAGAAATGCAGCCGACCAAATGCAATGTTTTTAATCCTGTTTGTTTTCTCCATAATAACTATAGTATCATTAATGTCACGGGAAGAAGTTTATTATGGAAATGTTGTGGTTATGTTAAAAAGCAGAGCAATAATTGCAGATCTGCAAACACCAGTATCCTGCATGAAAGTCTTAAAGGTACTACAAATTCAGTTTTATTGCAGATTATGGTTCTTGAACAAAATTGCAATGTCTGGTACAGAGTCGAGTGCCTGAGAAGAGCTAGTTGGCTTTGGTGGATTCATAGAGCTGCATATGTTTAAGTCTGAGTATTCACAAGAGGAATATCCACGGAGCTGTGCTAAGGGGGAGGGAGACTAAGATTAACAGCTGAACCTATGTCATAACTTTAGTGACTAGTTTCATAATGAAGAAACATGTCACCCAGAGCATTGTTGCGGCTCACTGTTGTGTTTTAATAATTTTGTACTAGAGAGTTAACAGCCTGACAGAAACAAACAGAATTGCCATATTGGTTAAGTTTAACATCCTTTCTCAGTCTATTTTTATCAGTGATAAAAAACAAAACTGAACAATAGCTATTATACGACAACATTTTTACAATATCTATTCATTCTATTACAATATCAGTCCATGTAGGAACTAAATTCTCTGATTAGGGGTCAGAGTTCATAAAGAATACAGATATAATATCAGATATAGGAGACACTGAGCACAGTAGGAAGCAGATCAGTTGGTAGATCAATTCCCAGTTTTTCCAGGTTACAGGTGTCCTTGGACAAGGCACAGGACACACCATGGTAGCACTGCACCTACTACAGCGTCACCTAAAACATTTTTTACAAGGACATGTGATTCTCTGTCTCATCATACTGTGCACAGCTATTGGATGATGTTAACCATAGAGACGTCTTTGTGTATTCAACATATATAATTACTCCCAGTGAAACTTTCTGTTACACCTATGTCTGTGGGAATTTGGTCACAGGTTAGAAGCTGTCAACACAGGCGAGTCTGGAGAATCAGTCTGAAAGAGAACGTGAAACAAAATGAAGGAGTAAAGGAGATGATTACTATCCGTCACTGTAGGTACTCCCAGTGCATTACAGGACAACATGAGTAATTACTGAGCGTAGACCAGACGCTAGTATATACCCTCTGCTCCAGTCATGAATAATGTTTGTTGCCTGGCTGCTTTAGCTACTACACGGACCCCAGAGATTGCGATGGATAAGTCTAACTTGCCTTTAGGTCTAAGGGACTACATCACCAATCCATCAGCTAGAGTAAGATGAGGCTTCTCAATAAACAGTATATGTAGACATAAGAGACGTGATGTGTTCTTCATGAGTAACTCAAATCTATTTAGTAGCTATGGTTATTAGAATAACCAGTATCTAGACAGTGTATAATTAAGTTCATTTCATGAGGGTGATGGTAAGGCAATGAGGGGCATAGGGAATAGAGAGATCCAGAATGAATCAGTTGAAGGCAAAGGCCACTTTCTTTGACATTGGTGGAGCATGTATGTTTGTTTACTCATTAATTCATTATGTCAGTATAGTTTTTTCAAATAAAGAGTTCTCTGATTTAGCATTACACTTCTAAACCATTTAATAATTGATAATAAAGGTGGAACAAAATGGATGGACCAGCACCAATCATATTCTTGCTTTTTCACACATTCTTCTTTGTCAAAACCTCATGTCTGCATTTCCCACAATTCAACTCGACCACAGACAGCCAGTCCAGCTGTTGACCTAGAGCACAGATAAGGAGCAGGCCACAGGGCTCTGGTAAACCAATTTCTTTCTAACTTGACATGCCTAGATTTTGTTCATCTGTTCAAACTTGCAGTTTTCAGACCCAACTGAATTTACCACATTTTGTGCAGCTCTGCTTGGAACCATACACCAAGACCTGTTGTGACGAGTGGCAATTTCACACGGTTAAGGACCCAATAAAAATGCCACATGACAGCGTTTCAGAGCTAAAATACTTTAAAGACAACGTGGTAATGCAGTAGAGGTGTAGGTGGCGGGGGTCTCAGGACAGTGGCCATAGCTCTGGGGAGCCTGATACAGTGGCCTGCGAAAGTATCCGGCCCCCTTGAACTTTTCCACATTTTGTCACATTACAGCCACAAACATGAATCAATTCTATTGG
>JAUYWH010000014.1:13229033-13242337 GCA_034779795.1 Ctenopoma multispine | reverse complement strand
TGATTCATGTTTGTGGCTGTAATGTGACAAAATGTGGAAAAGTTCAAGGGGGGCGGATACTTTCGCAAGCCACTGTACATGGGACCAGTACTGCAGGTGAGTGAGCTTATTTGAGTTGTAATGTGTGTGGTCTGATGGGGAGACGGATGAGCAGGAACTAGTGAGATTTGTGGTTCAGGAGACAAGGATGAACTGGAAGTTCATCTGGAAGTTCAACTCAGGAGCCAGAGCTGTTGGGAGATGGACTCCGTGAGAAGGGAATAGTTTCTATTGACTGGGGAGAAAAGCACAGGGAAAAGAACAGGGGTTATTTGTTGGAAGTGGTTTTATTTAGCAGGGTGGAATTTGATGAGCTGGGATTTTAGAGAGTCTTTGTGTGCCTAATGATGAATACTGAATCCACTAGTCACAAGCATCCAACATCTAATATCCGTAATCATATTCCAACAATAGTCCAGAGTCAAAGTTTCCAGGAAAACACAATAAACACAGTCAGGGGCCAGACAGAGAAAACACAGTTACAAAATCTCCAATTGATACAAGTTTAGAGCCAGAGTTGACAAAGTATGAAAATCCAGAAACAAAGAGGTCAGAGACAGATAATACAGGGTCCAAATTCACGGTGAAATCTTCAATAGAGTCAAAAGAGAGAAAACAGAGAGGGAATCCAGAGACAGGGCCGGAGATCAGAGAACCAGGTAATAATTAGAAAGCAACTCACAGTCTTCACAGTGTTAAGCAGAATCAAGGTCCGGGGTCATAAACCACATCAAAACCTGATGATCAAAAAGGCACAAAGTCAAGGCAGGCTGGAGAGTAGACAATGAGGTCAAACAATCTGACAGGGAACACGTGTTTGAGGTACTACTTATAAAGGAGACAGGGGAAAACAGATGAAAGCAATTGACCAATGATTACCGGGAAGCTGAAGTTATTGAGTTTCTGGAGTGAGAGGAAGTGTTTCATAATAAAAGCTGTGAACCGGAAGTATAGCTGGAGTCGCGGAACCTGTAAATTGATTAAAGATTCAAAAAACTTTATTTATCCCAGTGTGAAATTGTTTTGCCTCGTTACATCCGCTCTCAGTTCAAAAAGAAAGAGAAGGACCACAACCAGAAACAAAAAGATCAGCATCAACACACAATACTCTAGTACTAATGCACAAATACACAAAGCACAGCATATACAAAAACAAAAAAAATGACAAGAACAATCTATATTGATAATAACTATTATACATGTGTAATTGTACAAATTGATAATAAATATGCAATAACAAGAAATAAAGTCTGTCCTTCTATAGATAGTTACACTCTCAGAGTAAAACTCTCTACTGTCAGAAGAGAGTCATTGAACATGATGATGACTGTCAGCAGGAATGACCTTCTGTACCTTTACTTATCACAGCAGAGCTGGAGAAGTCTATGAATAAAACTGCTCCGCTGTTTGGTCAGCAGGTTGCGCAGAGGATGTGAGCTGTTCTCCATGATGATGTGCAGCAGTTTGAGTAGCATTCTCCCCTCCACAACCAGCTCTAAGGGTTTCAGAGAAAACCCCAGCGCAGAGCCAGCCTTCCTGATCAGTTCGTTCACATATGGTATGACACCAAATAACAACAGGAAGCAACAAGAATAAATAAATAAAAATTTAAAAGAGAATAAAATGATTCATGATCTGCTTATATTTTGTGGATTTCTTTAAATAGTTGAGTTGATCTTTTTTGGCAAAGTGTTAATATGAAGCATCAAATTAAAATTTACAAACAGCCAAGAAATTTAGCTGAATTTACATGTTCTAAATAGTCACTTGCTGACACAGTGCACTCTCCCTCTGCCAAAATGTGCATACAGATTATGTGTGTCTCAGAGGGATACAGAAAGAAACAAATTCCTTATTAGAGTATGCACAATGTGGTGATGGAGTTCCCTAATTATGTTGTTGTTGTTTTCCTTCTGAATTCCCTGACTAATTCATAATCTGGCCTGTGGAATTGCCATGAATAAACGCTTGAGTTTACAAGCTGAGGCGGGTAACATGCGTCAACTGAAACCCAGCTGAAGAAATGTGTCAAGACGCATCAGACTAGAGACAGCGGAGTCAGACTAGAAACAACGTTTCACCTAAGGGTAAAATATGGGGAGAAGTTATTTTAGGAGTTTGGCATTAATTTATAATCAGAGTTTAGACACTGGCAATATTGTCTGCCAGATAGATAGTGTCGTCCGCCAAATACGTATGGTACCCAGATCTGAAACTGAGCATTTTTGCCTGCAGTACTACAGTACATGATGATTTGATTTGTGTATCCTGTACATGCAAATCTTAATAAGTACCTCATATATATTGGCTACCTGGTTAGTGCATATCTTGTTTAAATACAAGTGAAGTGTTTAAAAATTACTTTTGGCCTAATATACAGTATAACACTGTATTTTACTTGTACCAGGACTGTGAATTTGAAGAGAAAATAAAGGAACATTTTCGTGTCACGCAAAACATTTTGCTCTATTGCTTTCCTGCCTTGCTTGCTCGACTGCTGTGCTCAGCTCAACAAAAACACACATTATCCCTTTTTGTTGCTTAAGCACTTACTGCCTGAATGTACTCGTCATGTCCCTCCACAGGGCAGAGAAAGAAATAGAGAGCAAACAAGCAGTGCTTAAAATGGCTGGATTCTAGTGGCTTAAAATGTTTTAGCTTGCCCTGTGTGCTGGCAAACATTTTTGTCTGACAAGCCTCTGGCTCAGTGGACACAAGAAGTGCTCCACAAAAATGCTGTCCCAGCTGAATATCGTCCTTCAGTCTGTGGGGGGTAGCTGATGCCATGACAGATTGAAAGCTGTTTCTTAGTGCCCGGACTCTCCCTGGCTTGCCACTTTACTATAAGCACTGATGTGTTCGTGTCTGCTCCACACTGTGGGCCAATAATTGTCAAACTTTCTACCACAGGATATCACTGTGGTTGGCCTCCAATAACAAACTCTTTGTGCCCAGGAGAGAGGAGGACCATCTAAACTCATGTCGTGCTGCCAAAAGCTTGGAGCTGACCATGCGAAAAGCTGAGGCGCTGACTTCCAGAGATGCCTTTAGGATTCCTGTGGAGTCTGTAATTTCCATGAACTTCAAATGAGACAATCTGTTTAAACACAAACGCCAAACAATGTACACAACAGCACAAGATGCAAGATTTAGCAGGACATTTAACTCAAGCAAATAGCACTTGTAAGCAGAACTGGACTGAAAACTGATTTTGGTGGGAACATCCGTACCATGAGATTAAAGAGAAGTGGACTTGTCTCTGTAAGGTTGCTGGTTTCTCATTTTTACCATTTTGTAGGCTGAAGTCCAATGTATTGTCTGCACAACAGATCAGATAATTAACTGTCAGCTGCCTCCTGAAATGAAATGCATAAAGCTAGAGGAAGGATTAGGTGAGAAAGGACTGACATTCATCCTGCACACCTTTAAACTTCACACTTGCAGAGTACCATTTATGTCCATCTATCCGAAAGCTCAGTGCTTTACCCATTTTTATTTATGGTATTATAAACTAAACTAAATCAGCACAGTCCTGTATGCATCATTCATTTTTAATTTTTAATTCATCCTCTCAACTTTAAAACTTTTACATCCAAATCACTGTTAAAGGTTATAATGTTTTATTGGCGCTGAGGTGCTGATAAAGCTACAGTCACAGTGACATAAATTATGTATATACCTATGCAGAGGTTCGAACAAAATGTACTCTTGATACTATGGACTTCAAATACAATCTAATGTACAGTAACTAATATCAACTCATAAAATATGTTTTATGTTGTTTGTTGAAACTTGGTCAGAAAAGTCTGAACATGAATTATTGAGCCTCATTTATATTTTGACTCTGTATATAAAGGATAGAAATACTCCCAAGATGTTTCATCATAAGATACACGTGATCACTCAGCACAAATTTATATTAAATTTGCAGTGATTCATCCCTCAACGAGGAAAAATTACAACCCAAACCATGCAAATGCAAAAAGAAATTTGCATAACAGAGCCACTGGATACCTTCGCTGCAGTGGTCAAGCACTCAGGCCCATACTGTGTTCATCACACTCATGCACCCATTTATCAAAAATATGGTCTCATCTGACTATATCTTTTTTTTTTACATCTCTGCATCTATGATTTTTTTGCACCACTAAACTGTTAATTGTGGATTCATATATCTAATGAGGGGTGTATGCTGCAATCCCACTAAAATATCCTATAGTTGAGGGGCTTTTCTTGCTTAGTTACTCTGATCCTCTTCTGCATTTTATTGCTCTTCTCTTTTTACTTTCATATCACACGAATGCACGGGCACCATCATCATCATCAAATATGGGCTGTCAACTACACTTCACCCTATTACTGATGTCTTTCTCATAGATCTAAATGTAGATGTCACTGTTCCCACTGAAACACCAGCCAGTGGAGCAGTCTTTGTGACAGAAGCTCCATGCCCCAACAATGAACCCTGTTTCAAAGTCACTTAGATCTTTTTCTCTTGCCATCTTGATCCAAAATCAAAATCAACTGAACATGCTCAGTGTTTTTATACGTGCCACAGAACATAACCGGATGTTAATTGCTCAAATGGTGGCGCCTCTTCAGTTGTTATGTTTCTCCAAATTTTATTCAGGTTTTTCCTTTAACGTGTCACCCATCTATAATATAACTACAAAGGAAAGTCTCAAAATATGACAAAACACTGAATCAAGTTAAACTTGTAGTGTGAACAAAAGCTAGTAATTTAGTGTATTACAGGTTATTGCATTGCATTACATCATACAGGTGTCTCTATTTTTCTGATCAGTCAACAGATTGTTTTAATGAACCAAAAGCATCGTACCCTGAATGTGTAGCGCCTGCTTTATGCAGTTCACAAAGTTTGGATATGATTGTGTGAAGAAAAAGTTCAGATTTTGTTCTATACAGCTTTTTCATATTTTTACCACTCACGCTAGCACTAGCACACTTTGTGTGCTATGATCCATTGCCAGTAAAGTATGTTTTATTTGACTTTTCTTCAAAAAGAAAGCTTATACCGACTCTTTCACTTTATAATTACGTTTTATTTTTTCATGTGTTTCTCTGCTGAACACGCTTTGAGCTCCGAGACACACAAGACAGAGATATGGGAAGATATACAAAATAGGATATGAAATAGTCTGAACCAGATGTACTTCTAACTTTTAATAATGTTACTGTGAAAATGATCACTAAACAGAGTAATTGTTCACTTATAATCTAGTTAAATTTAAGAGCAGTGAGTGTTCCATCTCCATCTGTGCACATGTCCTTGTTGTGTGTGGTCGTGGAGGTTGATATCAACTTGGTCCCAGTGAAAATGCAGAATGGACATTGGGTAAAAAGTAAATAGTAGTTTTGTTACAGTTTTATTTTTCCACTTGCGATTTGATTTTGCATGAATCACTCATCACTCACTCAATTCAACATGAGACAACACACAGGAGAGATTTCTCAGGCGTTAGCAACAATCCTCCATTTATTCATTTTGAATCCCAATGTGATTTTTATCCTTCCTCGTCCTTCTTTTTCTCCTCCTTTGTATTCCTATCAAGTAGGCCAGTTGATGTGGGACAGCAAAACAAGCCCCCCTCTTCTACATGGCTCTCCCTGTGGAACGGGTAGTCAGCTCAGAACACAGCACCAGGAGTTCAGGAAGCATCTTATCTCATTCTCTAACCTAAACAGTTTGTGCTGTGCCACTTCCTTCAAGGAAGATCATTTGAATATGTTTAACAATGCACCATTTTGCAGTGTCAGTATAATGTTGAAAGAATTTGTTTTAAACTGAGTTGACTTTTCTTAAGATTTTCATCTTAATTGCCCAGCTGCCATTGAAATGGCCTTAAACTGCATTAAAGGTGTCTGGCTGCAATTTTCTAAGGCTGCAGATCTTTGGGGATTATTTAAAAGTTTAATTAAAGCTTAGAAATTACACGTTCTGTGAAGTTACACTGTTTTATCTCTGACATTAACTGCCTTCTATCAATTCAAATATGTTTTTACCTTTAACATACAAAATATGTGCAGGTGCAAAAAATTATTTTAAAAATCATCCCCTGCAGTGTGCAGCCTAATATCCACTATGTCTTCGAATAGCATTTTTTTATATGAAGTCCTGTTGTGTTGTACACATTCTCTGACTTGAAACGCTATACTATATCATTTGTATGTGTATGTGTATGTGACTAAGGCATGATGAGCTTCAAAAGCCACTTGTACTAAGAACCACTCGTACAAACACATTTGTTCTTAGCACCGTTTGTGTTAGATATTATGGTTTTATTGGTATATTTCATTACTGTCAGTATTGTTTAGTGGCTGTTAGTAAAGCTGTTCGGGGATCTCTATTCATATTGTTTTCTAGTATCATTTTGTATTATAAAACCAGACAGTGTACCACAATGTTATGTGGTCCAATTCCTTGTCTATATCAGAAACAGCAGAAGCAGCAAGTAGTCTTGCACAAACTTGTGAGACTCAGGTTTGAGTCTATATCAGGCTCATTTTATTGCACATGTTCATTCACACAATGCAAGCACTTTATTTACAAAGAGTACAGAGAGCGTCGTACAGGAACACGCTGAGTATATGAAAAATACTGTTCAGAACTCAGACAAAACAACAACAGCGTTACAGCAGCACTGGAAGCTAGACTGTTTGTTTGAGCAGTGTTTACTTGATATATTTCCCTGTTTTCTGCAGAAATACTTTGTCTTGATGCTTTCTGTGCAACGCTTTTCATGGGCACACCTGAAAAAATAGAACTGAAGCATAAAATAAAGCTCTGGGTTATATTTACCCATGTATTACAAGTTTGCACAGAGATGTATAGACATCTAGATTTATTAAAATAGAGTGGTACCAGTTGGTTAACAGGCATTTAATATAAAAAAACAAGAAATACAGCTGACATATCTCATGATATGTCACATCTGCAGCTTCTATTATTGATTATAGGCCACTTTGCTTTAGCATTATTCTAGCATCTACCCATCTACCATGTCAAACTATTCTTTCATTACTTCTGTTGCAGTTTAAACATTACTTTAATGACAAGTTAAAAAACAAATGTGCTACGTTTTGTTTTATTGTTTATTAATATAGTGAATAATATAAAAAGAAATTAAAAGAAATAAATAAGTACACAGCCATAATATCACAAATACGCAACTCCTCGTGTACACAAGGCATTCATCAAGTTTGAAGAGAGCCTGCTGAATCCAACTTGATGCACTTAGATGAGCAAACCTCACAGACAAATTAACAGTGGAAGAGTCAAAAAATGTTTTTACACGAAGCCCAATATTTTTTGCTGCATATAATTAGGTTTGGCACAAGAGATTTGGATTACTCTACCAGTATTTGAAGTGAGATAGTACAGAGCAGCATTGTTGTGTAACACCACATTTAATTTTTCCCCTGTGAGCTTTTTATTGCATATCCACCACTTCTCATTTCCTCCTGGGGCTCCTAATATTTGTATCCCCTTGAGCCTTTGTTCTCAGTTATACAAATATAGTTGGAGAGACCTAAACTCTTGCTTCTAACCAAACTCTTCAGCCCTACCTATGCCTTTTCTCTTGCACAAGACATGGTGGAATTGAGTGTTGTGTGTTCTAGTGTGGATGCTATTGGGCTGAAAGTCCTGTTACTAACTTCTGTGGACATACATGGCAATCCAGCAAAACAAAATGTGCTTCAGCTGGGTTCTTTTGACTATAAACACTTAGGATCCCACATATCTTAATCCAGTCATAGCCTCAATACTTGGCCTCCATAATTCAGCTCAGTAATTACCCTATTACAGTTAATTTATAACATTAATGTGTGGTGGTGGTGGTAACCCACCTCCACTCTGGCTTCATCTGTTTTCTTCAACCACACCTAGAGACTGCTGCAGCTCTTCTCTTATTTAGTTTCATATGACTTATACAGCGCAGCAGGTGAAATTTCAAGTAGAACAGAATAAGAGGAAAACTTTATATTAGACTGAATAAAAAAAACTCCAAATTAACTCTGCATTCATTCTCAACCTCTGCATGATCTTTTAATTTAGCAACTCTTTTCTGTTAATTCTATCTTTCAGTAAGCCTTTAGGACATGTATATTTTTCATTTGTATTATTTCATTCTGTGGTAGATTGACCACAGAATGAAATAAAGACTTCACAGTCAGAATCTTTGTATTTTAAATCAATAATATCTGGATAGAGTAGATTATAACATAATGACATTTAAATGTATGTGTTTCATGTACTGGCTCTAAAAAGGCCGGTGACATTTTGTCCAAGATTTGTATTTGATAAGATTTAATCCGTTAGTGATGGCTCTGCCTACTGCATTATTAACACTGTCCTATTTACCATGTTTTAGCCTTTCTGGTTACTCCTCATCTGCCTCACAGTGCCAACATAGCCTGACACAACAAAGGACAAAGTCCAGTACATGTAGTACAATCCGCTACAGTGTGGTACTAAACTCCATAGAGCAGATAATTAACAATAATTATCAGTAAACTGCTCTGTGCTGCTCTTAGCACACCTTTACTTTTCACATTCACAAGACAACCATGACTAATTTCTTTTTTCTGGTGATAACAGTCAAGACTTTAATGTACAAAGATTTATTCAGCTTGCAGCTTTGTTTTAAGATAGCATCCCAAGAGATGATAATCAAAGTTTACTTAAAGTTACAGTAAATCGCTTTTTAATGATGTTAGTTCACTGTACATTTTAATTTCAAAACGAGGTGCGATGGTTTAATTACTTTGACAAGCATTGCATTTCAATCGACGGGACTAATAATATAACTAATTGAATTATACTGCAAATTGCATAAGTAAATACGACAAAGCAGGAGCACATGATTTGAAATAATAACAATATAATTTCGACAAATAATTTTTCTTTCATTTTTCATTAAGTGACTCAGTTATATATATATTTTTTTTTATACATTTGGAAACTATAAAGGATGAATGGGATAACTTAACAAGAATTCAGTGCGACCTTGCAGTTGTGTCCAGTCACCTAAACTATTTGACCTCCACTCTGTACTGCCCCTGAATGCCTTGTGTATGTACAGCACTGACGAGCACATGCTAATGCTACATGTTAATACTTTCTTAATGATAGGTTTACTTACAGCAAGAATGGGATAAACATACAGTTTCTGGGATATTGTATCATTTGAAGCCTCTGAGAACATTTGAGAGGTGGGATGTCTGCAGCTGTAAAGACCATGCAAGGCAAATTCATGATGTTCTGCACAGAAGGGTAAACTGTATCCAGAGTGTTTCAAGGCTGCTGTATCCAGATCTATTGCAAGTGCTGGAAGAATCACGGTGAAATAAATTAAATAATCATGATTAGTGTTAACATTACAGCACAGTCCTCATGTGCATGTCTCTTTGATGAATGATTTTTGTCATTTTCACTGCTCCTGTGATTACATTGCAAAAAAAACCATGATAAAATATAGCAGCAGACATTGCAATTGTTTTGAAAGCTGCTGTGTTGAATCAAACTATCCCAAAATCCTGGAGGGTCTGGACTGCCTCCTCTTCATCTTTAATTTTATGAAGACATTGACATTGGTCAATTAGATCGTTCACTGAGGGAAAAGATAGAAAATATAGTCAGACACGAAGAAGAAGATATGAGATAAAAGTCCTATTAAAGAGTCGTACAGCATAACAGGTCTGTGCTCTGGGTCATTCAGGGTAATTGTTGTTAAGTGCTTTTTTGTGATCATCCCAAACCATCGAAATGAATACCACACACACACACTATGCTGGGTCATGTCAAATAGCATCTCTGCTGATATTTATGTTTAACAACCACTAAATCATTCTTTATTAGTAGAACATAAAAACCTGTCATTATACGAATTTCTGTGCTTTCTTTCCTCTTTGTGCTTCTCCAGATGTTTCTCCACCATTATTCTTTCTTTTATTCAGAGCAGTTGTCTTCAGTTATAAATTTCAGGAATACTCTCTAATGTACTGTATCACAACAGCTTTGAGGTATGTATTCTACCGCTGTTTTATGTTTTTATTAGAAACGCACTGGAACCCTGAACTTCTTCAGACATTACCCGAAGGAGCTGTCTGTGAGAATGCCAATGTCTGAGGCAGTTGGCCCAGACAGCAAACAGACATTATCCTACCAGCTACCTAATATAAAATGTGGACTGAGCCTGTGTGTGAATAGGGCAGGTAGTTTTCTGGAGAATTCACAGCGCGTGAGCAGTTGTTTGCTTTCATTCATTCAGTATATATACAGATATTTAAAAGTTCTATTAACCCTGCTTCGTAAAAATTATGTTCCTATACAAATTAACATCAATTACAAATACGTTTTAATGCAGAATTTAATGGGTATGACTGTGTGAAGAAAGAGTTCTGATCTAAAATCATATGTTCAATTAACATTAATGACAAGCTGCAGTTATGTTTATACAAAACATATAAATGAAATGAAACAGATGAACAAAGATGTACCCCACACTCAACCCAGGGATGTTCTGACTGAAAGACTATTTCCCCAAGAGAAAACGTCTTAGAAGAATGAGAAAAATCTTATTGTTGTCCTTGTCCTGTTGTGTGCTGCATGTGCGAAAGCGCAACTGCGGACAATGTCCAGACTGAGTAGTGTCACTAGGCTTATTTCACAGCAAAAAAAAATTGACTTATTATAAAGGCCAATAATATGAATGATTGCTCTGTTCATTTGCATGTTGGCTCATTGTCACAGCTTACTTGAGAACTTACATAAAACCGAGTAACACCTGTGCTTGTCCTCCTGTGTCAAGTCAAAAATGCCTGCTGGATCCTGTGTTTGCCCACAGATTATTGTAATCTAGCATTATTGTTCTCGGTCTATATAAGTTGTAATGTAGATTCATAACATCAGTACCTCATATGGCTGGGAAATGGACAGCTGCATAGTCCATTACTTTTAATTAGATCCAACTTCTTAGTCTGTTAAAGCTTGTTTTAGATAAGGCTGCTCCGTGTCAACAACCATTTGCACCTGCCAATAACATTTAGCGCCACCTTCAAAAAGTAGATCACTGTGAGAATAGGAAACAGTGTTTATTTATAGATACACTGTGACCAGACCTCCTCAGTGTTCCACAGCTGGACTGCAGAGAAAACACACCTGCAGCCTGGTTAGGGAAACCTGAGTCGGTAGCATGCAGACAGATAAACACACCTCATTAATCTTCAGATTCACAGTGGGGTGACGGTAAGGAGCAATGCCCACACAAATAGATATGCATCCATTAACACACACACACACATATATATATACTCTGCTTTGCAATAATGGATTTTTTGTCATTTTAATACGGATATATAATATTTGCACCCACCCACATACACAGGTAGAATGAAAGAGCATGATTCTGAGATTGGCTATTAAATCCTGCTAGTAAGACAGTAAGACAACAGTGCACGCTGACTTTGTGTTGTAGGTGAGGAATCCACCCACTCACCCAATAAAAATTAGCATAAAAACCCACTTAAAAGAAAACATGGCCTGCTGTTACTGACACTTTTCCCCAATATGTCTGGCGATTTGTAAGACAGCACAGCATTATCTCCATCACAAACTAAGAGTCACAGCACACGGTACAGTGTTCACTTTCAGAACAAAGAGCCTGTTCACTGTTGTAGAGCTGCTTTAATACTCATAATAATGATATATCTTCAAACAGAGGATGTTTACAGTAAAGTTAGTTCGAGCCCTATGTTTGAGCCTCATTCAGCAATAGATCTCACAAGCTACAACTCAATTAAGTCAGTGGCCCAAAATAATGAGGGAGGTTGTTTAATGTAGACTGGGGCTAATAAGCGGTAATGAGAGCTTTGAGTCTGAAAGAAAAAAAAAAGAACCACATTTACATGCGTGCCCCCAGATCCTTCTCAGTACTTTCCATTTTTGAAAAATCAACTTTGATATTTTTGCTTCGAGACATTTGTTTTCCTTCTTTCAGCACGCCGACCTTCCTGTTAGCAGTGAATCTCTTGGTTTTTTTGTTGTTTTGTGCTGATGCATCTCTTTGTGTTGCAATGTAAAAGGTGTTTCAAATTTGTATTTTGCTTCTTAAGCCATGAAAAGTACAAATTGTCTAGCATTTTCAACATCTTTATACAAACAGTTGTTGATTCTCAAAATCACGTCTTGTGTTTTACATTTCTGAAAAGAGACATCTTCTCTGAAGTGTTCAGAATCACAATTTCACGAACTCGCTTTGTGTCATAAATCACTTTAGACAGAAGAACAATGTTAATTTAAAAGACTGTGACATTTTATTATGAATGTCATTCTCACCTCTGCATCCTCAAGCCTGCGAGTAATGGTGATGTGCAGTGATGCAGCAACAAAGTTTCTTAGCCTCAATTTAAGTTGATTCTTCAGGTTAGAACACATAATTGCAAGGGTGATTATGTGTGTGCAGCTGACTTTGCATGTGGGTGAAAGATATGGAAGCCTGAATATATGAATAATTTTATGCATGTGTGTGCTTTTGATAAGAAGAAAATACTGTGCAAGAAAATCTGTTTGTATGTTGCAATTTGCATCAAAATAAACTGCTCCCCCTTAAAAACGTGCATACAGTTTTAATCCCAAACCATGTAATTTTGTGCAGCAAATCTCAATTGCTTTTCCACTGCTTTGTCAAAGACCACCCCCAAAATCTGATTGGCCACCACTGGTCCCACACCTGCCTGGGCCAGAAAGCAGAGTATAAATAAATGCAGAACCAACTTAATATTATATAAATTATATAATATAGTTTTTCAGTCTCATTTCAAAATGAAATTTTTAGCATTTCATAATGATGGATTTTGTATGCATATGACTGTGATCAGATTGATGTTAACCAAGGATTCTTTAATTGGCATAATCTGTTGTGCACAGTGCACATCCAGGAAGGAAACACATTTATTGGTCTGTTCTCCAATTTCGCAAACTTGGGTGGAGTAAATTACAATGTTTTATATACATGATTGTATATGTACATACATGAAACTGCAGTGTGAAACTGGGTTTCATTAGAAGCCCAATAATGCTTTGTTGGAAATCTGACGTACAGTGGCTTGCGAAAGTATCCGGCCCCCTTGAACTTTTCCACATTTTGTCACATTACAACCACAAACATGAATCAATTCTATTGGAATTCCACGTGAAAGACCAATACAAAGTGGTGTACACGTGAGAAGTGGAACAAAAGTCA
>JAUYWH010000014.1:13171273-13207927 GCA_034779795.1 Ctenopoma multispine | reverse complement strand
CACGGGGAGAACATGCAAACTCCACACAGAAAGGCACCCGGCCGACCCCGGGAATCGAACCCGGGTCCTTCTAGCTGCTACACAGCAACCATTTTCATGAAATTACATCTAAATATCTGCAAGCACGAGAAGAACTTTCAAGGACAAGTCGAGGGCAGAGAAGAATCTGTTAATCAAATTTGAACAAAAGCAATGGACAAAAATATGCACAAGATGGGGAAACAAATGAAAAGAAGGCACCTGACAGGATAGTAAAAACACTCAGAAATTATTTTTTCTCTATAAGGCTCAAAGATAACAATAAGACGCTCAAACAATAAGATTCTGTGTTGAAAGGTTGAAATCTACATTATTTAGTACATCAGGATCTGTATAATAATGGCATGCCATCACAAATAATTTATTTTTGCAAACTGAAAAACATTTATTTTGTATTTACTCTCAGTGCTTATTGTGAAAAGACCCAAATGAAAACTCATATCTGGACCTGTTGACTGGAAGGGCAAATTCTCTGTGAACGCAGCCTTTTCTGCAGAGGCCTAAAACTCATAATATATTGAATTGTAAGCAATTTGCCTTCTAATGAAATATATTCACATGAGTGCTGATAGAAAAAGGCAAATCAATTCTTTGTTATGTTCTTCAGGCACCACTGTCCCTCCAGGGTTTCTATCCTGATGTGCCATTACAGTTTCCATTATCAAACCTCTCAGAGTTTACAATGAGGGTGTATTAAAAGTTATGCTGGTCTCAAAGTATTTTAATTTTCAGGTTTCAGCTCAGCCCAAAGACCTTGCACTGTAGCTTGTTACCATTATTCTGAAGGGGCCGTTGGATAATTGTACCAGTGGTTCAGAGTAGACATGGGACTGTTGAATATGTATTGCATTCAGCTCCTGCTCCAGCCTAAAACATGTGTGATTACTGTGACCGATTCTCATTATGTCTACAAGTTAAAAACAAATCACAGGTTTGTTCTGCTTAGTACTACAAGTGTTCAAGAACAGCATTCTCAAAGAAATCTTTGCTAAGGCTGATTTACCATCTGGCCAAAGCAGACAACCAGGTGGGTACTGTAGACATGTAAGGGTCACTGAATGACAAAGGACTTTGTGCAACTCTGTATAATAAAAACCTAGAGCCAATGCAAAGCACAGAGGAGCAGGAGATAGGAGGTTCTATTAAGATGTAAGACTTTCCCAACAGAAGAGGCTAATGACATAAGATGTCATATGTTGATTGTACAGATTTATGAGGTAAATTTGTCATTTGTGATATTGACTATATGAATAACATTGAATTTGACATACGGCTCTAACATGCACTGAAATAAACCCTAAGAAAAAAAAACAACAGTTGAGATGTACAGACAAACAATAAAGGCAAACCAACCACACCTAAACACACTAAAAAAAACATCAAGCAATTCATAATGTCACGTCCTCATCCAAGCGGAAAATTATTAACTCAACAGCTCTAAATACAAATAATGTGTGTAAACAAAGGATTTTCATTAGAGACAAACAATACAATGCTCATAAGGCTTCAGCGAACCTTCAGCGGTCGCTTCACATTCATAATGACCACAGTATTTACTGTCAATCAGAAGCCACAGCGGACAAACAGCAGCATTTCATCTTACCATGGTTTCTGGGAGAGACACCGCTAGTTTACATCTCAAGACACTGCTGGCTTCAAGATGACTATGGAGATGATTTCATAATTCACAAATCTGCCATTCACACTGAGAAAACTGGAGGTGCGTTTGTGTCCTGTTTCTTTTAGAAAACAAGCCACTACTGTTTTAGATATTTTTCAGCTAGCTGATCCCTCACTTGTATATGTACTTTTTCCCCCTCCAAATGTAGTTTCTCTAAATATTGTTATGGATATTTGATTGGATTGGATTTGATTGGACATAACTTCGTAGCCGCAACAAGTTTGGAAATACTCAGGCCAATGAAAGGCCATTATATAGACAAACAGATCCCATAGTCATATTCATAGAAAAGATTCTTTGTTTGACTGGGCAGGTCTGTTGTCTGTCTGCACTTGCTACATGCCAGCTGTGTGTTACGTCTCAGACGATGACGCAGGATGATTTCATAATTCTTCATGGCACTGACTGAGCTTTCAGCTGATGCACATCTATCGGCTTATATCTGCTTCGGAAGCAGGAAACTGCAATGATTCCTCCATCAATGGTATTAATATTAATATTGTTTTAAACATTAGGGCATCTTCTGCTTTTTCTAAATTATCTATTCCTGCATGTGGTGCTCCACACATGCTTACTGCACAAGAAATGCACTTAGGTCAACTTGATTGTGTGAGTGTTAGAGGGTGTACAAAGTCAACTAATAAAAACTAGTGAAGGAATTGAAAAGTTCTGCCTATCGAGATGATTTCTTTTGATATGAAACCTAAAATCTTATCAGAACCTTTCAAATTAAATTCACACACACACACGCGCGCGCTTTGTTGCCCATATTCCTACCTACGCATGCACAAACAGAACGATAAGATTATTATTCCAGACGAAGATCTGGAAATCAAATGAGACTTAGGACAATTGAAACCCGATAAGAATCTAGAGGGAGGTAAACACGGCTTCAATCAGCATCACTCAATCACATTTACAGTGTTAGATGTTAAATAAATAACTTGCAGAATGCAGAAAAAAATACTTCTGTGTCAAACTGCCATCTAGTGTTCAGACATTTCAGGTGGTGGACAGTCTCCAAAGTTGGCCTCAGTCTTGGTCTTACCATATTTTTGAACAATAAGCCCACAGCTTTCTCTTTTACGCCATGGATCGCTGTAGTCTCATGTGTAGTCTTCTAAGTAATCATTGACACAGAAGTAGCCATACCTGTTGCAGAGGTCCTCTTCATATCAGCTCTGACGTGATCCTTCATATCTTCCGTTCTGGTGTCAGTCTTCTTCCTCCCTCTCCGGCGCTGTCACAGCTGTGATCAGTGATGCCTCCAAGAGTCGATGAGGTTCATGTGCTCCAGCTTTGCCTTGTCAGTGTCAGTTATCTGATCCTCACTCCTGAATACCAGAGGAGCCTCGAGCTGCAGCACAAGGCTCAATCATTTGTTTCACCGTGGGAGCAAGATGAGCTCTAATAAAAGATCAATCCTGCCGTGTGGTTAAGCCTACGTGGATATACAGCAAAATGATTAAGCTATTTAAAATGATTCCTTTTGATTGACTGGATTATCATTAGCTTTTTTGGCTATAAACTGCCCAACATGAGCTGAATAGTTCAAAGTTACCAGTTAACCACACTATTTAAATAAGATTTTTAGATCAGAACAATATTGTATTTGATCCTCCAGAGTTAGTCTGTCATGCTGAGGACTCACTCATCCATTGTCAAGTGATGAGAAAACTGGGCTTAGTTCATATAAATTTAATTTTATGAGCTGATTATTTTGTCATGATGTTTTAATGATCTTAAAGGTAACCTGCTAAGGAAATGAATGTCATATTTAACATTAGCCCTGTTCTCATTTATACAACAAAAGCTGAAAAAGTATCATTAATCTGTAGCTGCCCAGAACTATATATACTGTATTTTATACATAGGCTGTATTTTTATTCTGGCTATATTTTTTTTACCTATTCCTCGGAGTAAACAATAGTTTTCAAAGTCTTATGCAGCCCAGTGCGGCACACGTCACATCTCTCCAATTCTCTATTTGTGAGCCTCCCTTAGTTTGTTTTGGCAGCTATCTATCAGTTGGGACTTTTAAATTGCCACACCGCATTCAGATGAAAATATGACTCAACATGATATTTGGATTTGGTCACAGTGAGCCCGGACAGACAAGAGAATTGTACTTTGAGTATGTCCCTTTCCTGTCCTTCTGAAACCAAGCTGAAAGTACAGAAAAACAAAGTTCTTTTGTGCTCGATGAATGGTCAACACAACAGCACGAGATGCAATCACGAGTTACATACATGGAGCAGTGCTGGCAGTGCAGATAAAAGCCTGGACACTAACTTTGAATGAGCGGTTTTACTGGAATTGAAAGTAGTGTGGAAAAACTGCAATTGTCAAGGAGGTTGGGCAGAGAAAAGTATCACGACAAAAACATGCATTTTTAAGTCACAAAAGCCAACAGGAAACTACAGCACTCTTCGATCGTCTGTTGGGACGAGAAGCACTCTTCACAATAACAAAAAGCTGAATGCACTCACCTCATTCACAAAAAAAAGAAAATGGTCATTTCTCTTTTTGTGGAGCATGTCTTTCTCTCCCAATAATGTTCCGCTGAAAGGCCAACGAGAGAGATGGAGCCTAAAATAAGACAACATGGCCAGAGTCAATAGCATTTATCAATCATTTTAATTGCTGTCTCAACAAGCCACTGCCTGACAGACAGGTAAACATCCAGACTATTAATTTGCCCTGTAGCGCTGTTTTGAAGGTCAACATAACATTTTACTGAAGTGTTTTGTTTACACAGTATTGTGGGGTATAGCGGACCACGACAAATCTTAGCTTATTTTAGCACTGGAAAACGGGGAATTTAGAGATCATTGTCTTCTGTTAACTTATCTTGCAGAGGGTAGGTAATGCTCAACACAGGAAAATCAGTCACAATAGCTTCTTTAAATAACCCCATTCTATAAAACAGACTGTTCAGGATGAAGCCCTCTATTTGTAGATGTTTTTGGGACCAGGTAATATTTCAAAGAGTTTTCCACTACTTTTTCACAGCCTCTGACTTGAAATTGATGTGGACAGGGTGAGAAGCCAGTCCCAGGTGCTTTATATTCAATAATGTTATCTACAGTTGCTTGGAAAAGAACCTAAGGTGAGGAGACAGGGAACTTTGAGAGACTTCACACTAACATTTGAAAGGTGGAAAGAATGGGGTGGGGAATTTCAGAGAGGCTGGTAGGTCTGCCATTCGTCTTTCAAAAAAGGTGATGGGTTCAGCCTAAAGGTAAAAGCTGAAATGTCTTGAGAAAGGCTATAATGCAGAGAGTTTAATACTTGATCCTCATGTGACAGGCGGTATTCTTTGCCTTGTTGTGCCTCCTACTTCACAGTCCAAGTCACACAACATGCAGTTAACTGGAGTGACAGACAATTTAATGAACAGTGTTGTGCTCAGTCTACAAAGGGTAGATGTCAGCCAAAGTGCTTAGTTTAATGTGTACAATCAAATCATAATGCATACTTTGTGAAATGTGCCGTGCTTAATGATTATTTGTCCAATGTGTCAAAAATGTGACTAGAATTTCTATTAATGCACCTCATCCAAATGATAATGCAAGAAGATTACTGGCAAATTCATTTTAGAACAATAAACAATTCACATCTTCATTTAAGTGTTCATTTAAAATTGAATTTACACTTTTCAAACAATCACAATGAATAATTATAAATTGTTTTATGGTTGTTTTTTTTGTGGGATTTAAGCAAAAGACATCTGCCCTGTAGGGCTCAGTGAGGGTCATTAGGTAGAGTAAGCTTCATTAAAAGCTCAGGTATGACTAGGAACAGAGTTAGTCTTATCAGCTGAGACACTATTAAGATGAGCAAACGCCCCATTCCCTGCTTGTGCCCCTGTGGTGCAGCGCCATAAATATTCACTGGGTTAATGAGGTGTTCCATGTGTGGGAGCTTACATTTACTTTCCAATAAACTCCTGCCAGGGACAACAGCACTCCCCATTTCTTATAATGGCATTTTAATAGATAATCATTTAAAAAAAACAAAAAAAACACCAATGGTGGCAGGTGTGGGGGAGAGCGAATGCAGTGGCACATGGGTGTTACTGTGTTTATTGGTGGGACAGCAGAGGTGAGTGTTGCTAGTATCAGCAGGTAAACGAAGAGAGAATTCAGATGACAGATATACTGGCATTTCAAAATCAGAAAAATAACGTACAAATGTGTTTTCTGATTTGTCTTATATGTCCAAACCTGTTAAATCGTTGCTTACATCTTTAGAAACAGGCTAACAACCATTTTGCAGGTCTCCAAACATAAAAAACACAAAAATTCATTAGGCTCCAAGTGATTGAAATGTGTTAATGTGTTTTTCTCCAGTCATGCATTTGACTAAATGAATGTTAGGCAGATCAATACAAATAACAAATTACACTAGGGAAAACATCAGAAAGCTGGAGTTCTAAATCATACACCAGTTGAATTGCAGCTGTGTTAACATTGTCTTATCAGTTCCACTCAGGACACCACAAGAACAGCCTACAAAGATGGAGAATATATACTTTATACAACTGTATACCGGCTGTATACCTGTTTGATGAGCACAGTATCTCTTGTGCTAATTAGACAAAAAATGGCCTCTCTGCTGAAGCTATTTGTTAAAAGACTTTTACTCACTTCTGTCAGTGTGGTTGTTATGAAATGGTGGACCCAAACGCAGACCAGGACAAGAGAGGGTTCAAACAAAAGAAGACTTTAAATAACCAGAACACACAACAAAACAAGGAAGTAAACGGAACTGAAAATCACTCACAGAGGAGGCAAACTACAACACTAAAATAAACAGTAAAGACAGGGAGGTTGTTTGGAGGAAATGGGGAGAACATAGGAAGGAGAAGACAGAGGAAGAAGCTAAAACCCAAACCAACTTACAGGAAAGATGAGATGAGAGGAATGACTGGCTGAAGACCAGGTGATGGGCATGGAAACAAGGTGGCATGACTGTATGAACTGACAACAGAAAGTAGGAAGTGCAGGGGTTTAAATAGTGAGGGGCTGATGGGAAATGAAGTGCAGCTGAGGGCAATCAGGGAGTGAGAGTGGAGAGAGGGCGTGGCTAAGGTGAGAGAGGAGCAGAAAGACATGGAAAAATAGACAAACCAAGGCAAGCGGAAGACATGACACTGACAACTTCCTTAGAATGTGTATATACTTTTCACCCTATGAAGGACTATACTGGGAACTACACTGAAAACTAGAATTTATATTACCTAATATAAGAAGTCTTCAATGCCCTCTTTATAGAAGAGATACAAAATTTATGATTCTTGTGGAGAAATCTCCTGCTGCCGCAGCAAAAGACTACTTTAAAAAAATGATCTGAACTATACAAATGAAAACAGATAAGTAAAACAAATGGGTTCAAAAAGCTCTGTCCTTGTTCTGTGCCACTGAAAGTTGATGGGGTTTTATTCTGACAAAGGTTAGTGAAAGTACAGCAGCACTCCTTTCACATGGGACCAATGAAACAATCACTCATTTTCACACATTTTTTTAATGTTACCCCCAAACATTATAGTACATCTAATGGTACATTTTTTATAATCTGTAGGCTTATGCATTAACTGGTATAGCGATGCATCTTATCTTGTGTGTCCTAAACACAAATGAGTAAATGAATAAAGCCATCCAAAGGTCCTTTTGTAATATTTGTTGTGATTATCTCAAGGCATGATAGACCACTTTCAAATACACATTAGGATTTGTCAGAGCATGAAAAGCACAGGTGTGTCAACATAAATGAGGCTCCATTTAGCTACTCCAGTTCCAGGACCCTGGTATTGTGCATGGTGACATGTGAAGCACATGTAATTACATGTTACAATATAATCTAATAGTCATTGTGGTTCCAGATGTAGCATAGAGTCGTTATTTTTACGTGAGTGCAGAAAACAAAATTGATCATTCTCTCAGATTCAAATGCGTACTTAGTTTTGGACACCATCAGGCTGCATTTATACTTTGCAACTCAATTATGCAGAAATACTCAGCATACTGTGGATCCACAGACCATTATGCATAATATATAAGATATATAATGCATGATACCACACTCATCCCCAGAAACACTGAGTTTATACATTTCATTTAAAACTATTTTCTAGTTTTATAGACCACATCATGTCAGATGCCACAGTGGTGCATCCAGCGCTTTGTATTTGTAATTAGTTCAGATTTCCCCTTTATAAGCAGGAATAAAAACCAATCTGTATGAGTGACTTGCTCTTATGTAGAAGCAACCTTAGTTAAGTGTGTTTTCGGGCCTGAAATTGATTTGCAATATATGTGAGTTTAAACAGGAATAGCAATAATTTGTGTTACATCATACATTATAATACATAAACTAATCGTGTATATCAGCAATTTAATATCTATGATAGCTGTCATATGTTGTTAAGCATCTTTATGTTTGCAAATGTAATTATCTCTGAATGTTGTCATGCTTTCTACTTTCATTTGCGAAAAGAAAAAGATCTGCAGCATGAATGTGGAGCATGAAGTAAGTAAGATTGTATAAAAGATGCAGAACTTTAAATTTAATTTTTAAAACATAAATATATCCACTGATACCACCCTTGATTGCTGATACATTACAAGTTGAAGTAAAGCAACTGGAAGGTAGCAGGAAAAATGTGTATGTAAGCATGTTAGTTACAGCATCTATTGTTTTTTAGATTTAACATTAATCATCTTGGCAACAAAGGGTCAGCAATGTCTCTGCTGTAAAAAAAAAAAAGGATACACTTATACAGCTGATGTTGAAAACTGAACATTTTAATGGAGTTCAGCAGAGCAGTCTGTCTGAACAGCAGGCATGTTTGGAAGAAAGCCAGCTGTAATCTTGCTGACACTGACCGTCTGTTTTCCCCACAGTTTTAGATTTTACCCCCTGGTTGTTTTTCCAAACTGTGAAAAACAACCATCTCTCTTTTTCTCTTTGTGCTGCAGAATAACTCTGCTGACCTCAAGTTCCTCACCTTCTCTTTCCAAGTGAGTCTATTTATTGCATCATGTAACTGCTTTAGTTTTATAATAACCTTTATTTGATTATACTGATAAAAATACATAATAATTCAGTTTAAGTTAAAATTTAATGTTTGTATTTTATACATTGTATATAAAATGACACAAATACAGCATTTATTTTTGTCCAGTTTATTTTCTTTATTTATGTCATGATATCATTATCAGTCTTTTACTTTCTTTATATTTTCGTGGATATAACATATGAGGACAAAGATTTAAACAAAACTAACAATTTGGGCTGTGAAATTGAGCAAAGCAAGATAACTCTAAAATTGGGGGACGATAGCTATTTGTATACCCTTAGTTCAAATTCTTATGTGATTAAAAACTTTCTGTATGGCCTGAGCTTTGAATGAGGTCCAGGACCATCAAAAGTAGTTGCACAGAAGAACTCAGCAGCTGACAAAATCTAGATAATACAAAAAAAAAGGCACCAGAGGTGATACGAATCACAGGGATATCATCTAATACCTACTTGAGATCATAGGTAAATATTATAGCAAAATATTTTCTGCATTGATGGGAAGTGACCATCATTTAAAAAGCTGTAGCTTAGCTCACAGGCAGAGGGCAGCATTACACACATTTCTATTGCAGTGTGATTAACACAATAGCACCAGGCTAAAATCAGTCCACTTTATTTGTATTTGACATATCACTATCACCTGTAGCCAATAATTAGCATATTACTCCTATAAAGTGGAGAAGATGTGCTTAAAGGCAAAACAGCACAACAATAAACTAACTTTAAATGTTTTATATAAAAAACTAAAAGTTTACATGCAAAACCACTTTATGCTATTACTGTATTTTTCACTTAGCATATAATTAGCATATATTGCCTTGTGTTTTCTCATTAGTGCTAAGTATCTGTTGTATTTGTATGTATTTGCCCTCTTCCTGTTTTTTATGCATATCTGCCACACTTAAATGTCTGTATGTTTTTTATGATTTAATTTATTAGGAGTTAAAAGCTATCCAAATCTCTCTCCAAGACTTTATAAATAATAAATAAATAGAATAGAACATCATACAAACAGTTAAACATGGTGGTGGTAGTGTTATGGTCTGGAGCTGCTTTGCAGCTTCCGGGCCTGACGTCAGGTTTTTTGAATACTGAATCTTCTGAGTCTTCAATCTTATGCCTAATTGAACCTGAAAACAATGTCAGGTTCACACCTTTTTGCCATCATGACATTTTAGCTTTGGCTTTCTCCTGTATTAACCCTGTGCTCACATTCCTGAAGCTGAGAACTTCTGGGGTTATTTATTATTTTAGTCTATGAGTTAGGGGATATTGAGGATGTGTATCTACCCAACTCAAACCGTAAATGTATTTCGGTTCCACTGTCAACTTTTAAGTGTGTCTGTGTGTGAGTGAGCAATTTTATTCCTTGTGTACCATGGTGGTATGATGTACGTACACTTGTGTGATGTGAGTAATAGTGTATGTGTCGTGACTGCAAGTGTGAGCTCCCAGTGTGGGCTTCCTTCTATCAATAACACTCCCCAAAAATCATTCCTATGAATGGGATCCATTGACCCCGGCTGTGCCTGAGTGACACCCTGTGGTGTAGAGTCAGCACAAAAAATGGTTCATTTGTTTACAAGCTGACAATCAGAGGCAGACCAACCCTGAGAGGCACTAAGAAACATAAACAGTGTTTTTGCTCCAAAACTCCTACTGAACTGAAATATTGATTTCAAGAGCTGCTTTAATGATTTTCTGTTAGATTTAAGAAAATAATTTGAATAGCTCAAATATTTTTATTTAACTAAAATATACACAATGAAATATTTACATTAGTCATTATTATAATGTGTCCTTCATGAGTGAACATTTAAAAACTGATGTATATTAGATTATTTTCTATTAGCCTATCAAAATGAAAACTTGGATTCTGCAGGGGCTTGAATCGTCAAGGTATCTGCTTGATGAACTATTAAGCTCTAAAAAATATATGTGTGAAGATGTCCTAACTTTTTGTTTGTTAGTTCTTTTCTTCACAGTGAAAAGTGTTGTCATTGATGTCAATTTATACCAGATTCTCCATGCAAAGGTAAAATTTATTGTCAATGAGTTTCCCTTTCTAGACTTGTGTATTCTTGGTCATCTCATTAAAAATCAGTTTTTTTTAACCAATTTCCAATTAGAATTAGACTTTTTAGATTAAACTTAGTAGTAGTCTTTAATCCTGGTTTCTATCTTTAAAAAAGGTAGTTGTAAGTATATTTTAACTAGTAAAACCTGATTTTCATAAAGAAGAAAAGATTTGGTGGAAGTGGAAGGAAGACAAAGGAAAAGAAACATATGCACTGACCCCTGCAATCAGAACAATCAAAGCTTAGAGTATTTCCAATATATGCATGATCCATTGCACAAATTCTTTGAATTTACTGAGACTAATGGGTTCCTTAAGTTTTGAGGCTTTCTGTAGTCAATTTAACAAAGAGGAGGGAGGGATTACAATACACCAAACATTTTGGAAACCCAGCAAAAGTAGAGGCTTATTGGCATCTGGGTTTTACAACCACAAAAGATGTGAGGTAGATTTCATATCTAAAGCTAATGAATGGTGAAACGTCAGCCCTCAAAAGCAGCTCTCCTCCAGGTTTTATTCCTGTGAGAGTATTTCAACACTTAATGTGAGACTGTGACACACAAATCCAATGATTTGTAGCTGAGGTGAGAAAAGACATAATAGGTATACATAGTAACTACCACAATCAGCAGTCATGTTGAATTTCATTTTAAAACCATAAGTAATTAATACATAAACCTATTTCTCTCACATACAGTATTACACTGTGTTTGTTCTGTGTATTCATACAATGTTGGCCAGACAAAAACAAAAACACAATGTCAAGACAGAATTTCTCATTTTGCTCTCACTTTCCTTTGCTAAATTGTTGATGGACAATCTAAGAAAAGCGTGTTAAGATTTGTCTCATTTAGACAAATTCTGTTGTTTACGCTGTAAGTTCCCATTAGGTCAAATCTCTAACCTGTACTCATAACTTATTATATATAACCCCAAGGAGATTTACTATGTAAATATACTGAGGACTCAGTCAACACAGCACTTATTAGCATAGGGTTCAGTTAGCACACTGCTATGACTCTTTCTATGACTGATGCAGTGATAATAGCCACAGTGAGAGCTAATCTACAAACGTAAGCTTATTTGTGCAAGACTGTGAAGGGGGTGACCAGACCTATATCAGATAAACAATAACTCGCAAAGCTTATTTTAAAAATGAGAAAGTGATTTGACTTGGTGGCTCGAAATAGGGACTAGCTGATGAGTGGTTGAAAGCATGCAAACGTAAATGGGTAAATGGTGGCGAAAGGGAAAATGTATGTGCTCATCATGAACAGGTTAGAATTATTGGTTGACTTGGAAACACTCAAAGTCTATATTTATTATTAATGTGTTTTAGGAATACTTAAAAAAAAATATATAAAATATTAAATATCTATCTATCTAGATATAGATATATATATATATATGTATATGTATATATATATATATATATATATATATATATATATATATATGTATATCTATATATATATATATATATACAGTATATATATATATATATAAATTAATATGTACTTTTATTATTGTTACACTACTTCAGCTATACAGGCAAATGACAACAGATAATGAAATATTCCCATTTTTTCAGAATTATTAAACAAAGACATTCTATAATAAACTCCCTAAGAATTGTGGTACCATGCCTTTATATTTACCTAGTTTTGTTTTTTTTGCACTGCACAGGAAACAGATGTCTGCATGAACATCTGCTTTCAATTCCTACAGGTTTACTTTGTCCGATCTGGCAACCCCACATCCAGATCTTTGTGGCATGTTTGTATAAGAATCATTTTCTTATTTAATCGTGTTTTAAGTGGTAGATGTTCATTTTTTTTTTCATATTACGATAAATAATAATCATCAAATAATAATCATGTTAATGTAAAAAACGTATATGTGATGGAACTGATGTTAAATATCAAATGTGTTTTATTGATAGGATACCACTTTAGATTTTAAGCTGTGTTTTCATGTAACATGTAACATCATGCATCCTAGTGACTGGTTGTAAAACTAACCCTTTAGTTGAACTTCTGGGCCTGAGCATGACATTCATGCTCAGACCATCAGCATAAGGGCTTTACAAGCTCAAATAACATGTGGAACACGGTTATGAGTTGGAAGTTAAAATTTTCACTCATGTCAGAGTGAAAATAATAATCTACTGATCTACTTGATGATTCTGGTCTCTGACCTTGGATTCATGTCTAGAAGTGATTTTGTCTTGGATGCAGTTAGTTCTTAAAGTAGTCTGTCTAACTTATGGAATTCACACAATTTTTCATGCAGGAAAATCAGCGTTTCTGATAGTAAATGAGCTGAAACATCCATCAGCAAAAGCACTCAACAGGAGGCAATTAGAGGAGTGACCTGCACCTTTGTTTGTTTATGCTTTTATGGAATGACTGAGTGACTTACATGGTCTGTTGTTTTTAAAGGTTTGTGTTTCACAGAACAGAGGAACTAATTTAGAGACACACTGATTCAAAGGTTCTGAGGTTTTTTTTGTGCAGTTTGGCTACAGTTATGACTTTAGTTATGAAGTGAGTTCATTTTTTCCCTCCACATTTTTTATAGCATTCAATCACACAATTAATGTTGTGTGTGCCATATGTTTAGTTGTGCACATGGTATCAGCTGAAAGTGTCAGGGCCTAATTTGTTAGATTGATTACAAATGCTACCTGATAAATCAAAGTGTCACAAGTATGTTTAAATACTTCAAAGAGGGAAAGTCCAGATGCTGTTAGTGTTAAATATCATATGTGTGTGACTGTCATTGTATTCCAGCTGTTTATTTGTTGATGAAGTGCAGTAGTTTCCCTTTGCATCACATCAACTTTTACCATCAAATTAAATTATTGCATGCATCCACTGGTGTATTGCAACTGCTCTGTCTGTTTGTGGAGGGATACAAGAAAACACAACAAATGAATTTAAAAAAAAACATGACTAAATGTGTACAGGATTTTCAGCCACAAACGCAAAAAAGTCTCTTCTCAGAAATCTCTCAGTTACATCTTGTGATTTACTTACCACTCATACCTCACTAACAGAATACCCATAGTAGTAATAACATAATTTATAGATCCCCTTGGGGACACTGTTGTTGAACATCTGCATACAGATGATAGTGCTACTACAGGGTTTCAGTGTCTTGTCCAGGGTCAGCTTAACATGTGGCCGGCAAGAAGCTGGAATTGAACAACTGACCCTAGAATTCATAGATGACTGCTCTAGCAACTGATCCAGAGCCACTGCCACCCCATAAATCTTAAGTGTTTCCTGTCTTAACATTCCTCATGAACATCAGTCATACACTGACCTCTTTCTACCTCTGCTGAAACACAGCCACTCCTAAATCAAAGCACAAACTAACAAGTCAATTAGCTTTCTTTTCCTGTTGATATAACAACTCAATTCTCTCATTCAACTCTCATTTCCTGTACATCTAAAGAATCTATTAGCTCTGCTTTCCTGTTTGTTTCCTTCAGGACCCACGTACAACAGGCAGAGCAGCTGCCTTGTTTGTGGCAGACCACATGCACACATCAAACGGTTTCTAATAGCAGCCTTATCACAGCACATTATCCTCACATAAACATGGCATGAACCCTGGGTGGAGAAAGGAGGGCAATGTGAGTGTGTCTGTGTGCGTACCCATCTACAGTTTTGTTCTGGATAGCAATCAGCATACCTGCATACTACCGAGTTGTGTCAACATGTGCATTAATCTTAAAGATACACTGGAGCAACACAAAATTTACCTGAGTACACATAAGCTGGTGTAGTTTTGCAAACACTTGTGGTATAATAGAGACAGCATAATGTTCAGTTGATGTGGTACCTTTGATTGTTTTATATCACCTGCCATTTTACTTCCATGTGAAATTCCACAGGGACATAGCATCACCTGCAGCAAATCTTGACACAGTGTGAGTTTACCAATTAACTGTGAGCATCAGTACTCTTTTAGTTTCAATTATGTTTTTTTTTGTCCTCACATCATCATCACAGCAAAGCATTTTCACACATTGATTTGGCACAGGTTATACACAACCCTGGTTGAATGGGGCTGGGCTTGAGACCACCTCCCACGGTGAGCTTGTTCGAACTCAGTGGCATTTTTGGGAGTTCAGTGTTTGTATCGGTTGCAAACTGCCAACCCTAGGCTCGACCACTCTACCAACTTTGCTGCTGCCACCCCCCCAAAAAGGCAAGTTTCCATTGAACTAACAAAAAAAAAAAACAGTTGACGTAAAGCAAACCTGGGCCTTTAGACGTTAGATTCGGGGCAGTTTCCCAGTTTGCCTGGTGGGCATTTCAACCTTTAAGAACAAGTCTCTTTTATTTTATTTTGCAGTCAAAAAATCAGAAATCAGATTTGACTCTAGATAAATATTTTATTGTTGTCATGGTAATGCTATTACAATCATCTCATGCCATAAGTGAAATGTGAAAGGCCTAAAGCATCTTCTGTGTGTGTTCTGCCTGTTTAGACAGCTTCATGTAGTAGCTGAAAATGTTGTAACACATTTGGACATCATGGTGAGAAAAATATATATTTCAACAACATACAGAATGTTTCATATGGTCTATAGCAAAACTATAGTAGTTAAATAAATAAAACAAATGGTCTCTATGTCAATTAACATACAAACAATAACATGAAGCCTTTCAGAACACACATACAGCGAGGCAAATGATAGCACTGATACATAAAGTACAATACAATTAAATGTCCCTCCCAAAACTTTTGTTTCAGTGAGACACATGATGTGGGCTATGGTGGTTAGTTTCTGATGTCTTTTCAAAAAAAATACTGCATATCTATTTATAGATTCATATAAACAACAACAAAACTTTTGATAATTTTCTTTTTTTTATAATTCTAAAATACATCTATAATATTTAGAAACAGTATGTACAATTTCCCCATTTTCCCCACATTCTTCTAAAATGGAAGAATAAATTAAGTTCTGGAGGAACACCTGTTTGCATGGCCAGGGGGTTTAAGAGCTGATAGACTTTCTTTGTCCCATACACACACTCACACGCATATACACACACTCACACACACAAAGGACATATGGTTCCAGTTGTACTTGCTGAAGGTATTTTATATCCAGAAGTGGTTTTCACGAGTTCATTCACTGAACAGTCACTTTAGTGAGAGTTTGTATTCTCAGAGACACTCAATGTTTAATGAGTTTCTGCTGTAACACTCCAGACATGTGATGTCTGTGATATGTCTGATAATACTTCCCGTTTGTACGCTTTCACTTTTTATTCATGCAGCACTTTTGTGTACTCGCTCCTTCTGTAGATGTAAATTAACAACCTTATGAAACCTTCTACAAAACCTCAGGTCAGGTTATCTGAACTCACATCCTTATCAAGGCCTCAATTTGTAAGACACACATTCTTTTGACTTGATTTACCATTGAATCTCGGCAACACAAACTTTATCTAACCTAAGAATCATGGAGTGTACTGTTACCTGCCCGCTAGAGTCGATTTCACATCCGTTTTCCATGTCTCTTTTGTGAACGCTCTCTGAGACTGACTACACACTTTGCAGCCTTCTCTATGTCTTATGATGCATGATCAGATCTCACCTTGAGAGTTGACACCTGAAACCAACCACGTGTAAGAGTTTAGACTCAGAATGTTTTTTTCCAGCGTCTAGAAAAGGAGCTACAAGAGGAACACAGTCCACACCTGTGGGATCATTGTAACCAATGTGCAGAGGAAGAAAAGCAGGGAAGATGAGGATGAGGATGTGGCTGAAGTCGAAGGTATTTGGTGGTAGTTGTAACGGCTGTGGACTCTGTCAGGTGGCTGCACTGTGATGTAGCCATTGATGATGCGAACCAGTGGGGGAGGTGGAGACTGGACCATAGTGCTGTGGGGAGAAGAAAAGACAGATCTGATTAAAAACACTATTAATATGTGTCCTTTACAAGGAAGAATCTTTTTTAATCAGCTTTTTATATATGAATGATGGGTCTTACATAAAGTCAGACTTTTCTGCCAAAGTTAGAACAATTTCGGTTATTGCAATTAAGATCTGTGTTTGTGTTTTTGTCTGTGTAACCTTCACTGGTCTGGCGTCTTAGAAAATGTGTTCTTATGTTCACCAGTCACCAGTGAGAAATATTTGATGATGATAGTTGACAGGTAGTTTGTTTATTCTGTCAATCAAATGTGATTAAAACACACCAACATAATCCTAATTAAGTTGATTTAAAATTTATTTTCATAACTTTCTATTAGACTGTTGTTTATATTCTCATGGTTATTCCATAATACAGTAAAAACAGAAACCAGAGGTTTACAAAGAATTGAATCTTCTGCTATAGCACTGACCAATCAGGAGAGAATTTTACCAACATAAAAATACTAAACTTGCCTGTCTCTATATATTACACATTCAATCTGCTATTCTTTTGGCTGCCTCTATTTCTCTCTTTATCTTATTCTAAACAAGTCTGGCAATTAAATAATTTCAGCTCTTCTGTCTGATGCCAAACCTGCACTGCTGGCGTGATTTTAACTAGGTCCAGGCCAGGCAAAACAAACACCCAAGTTCTTGAAGTCAGCATATCCAGATAGAAGTGGGCTGCAAGTTTGACACATTATTATGATATACAAAATTATTTCAAGAGTATTTCCATTTTATTGGATTATATTTTATGGGAAGATAGTTTGACTGGTAAAACAAGTCTTTAATTTTCAAAACAGGAACTAAATCATCTCAGTTCTAAATTTCAATGATTCAGTTCACATCTTGGCTTTGTCTATTTGCAGACAAATGAGAGTGTGCTTAGTGACATCACTGTGGAGAAATGATCCTGAGTTTAGATGTCAACAGCAATTTCCAAAGCTGAGGAAGTTGGAAAAGTCAATGCCAGCCAACATAGAGTCTGTAATAGATCAAAAACCACAACATAACACAGTGACAATCTCTAAAGTTTAGATTATTAAACAGGTATTTAGCTGTTCAGAAAAAGCTTTAGGTCATTTTTAATGTTATGAAGTTGGTTTATTTAGTTTTAGGACCTGGGATAGATGCTTGGAAACCAGTGTTGACACATAGCTCCGTGGCTATGCATCAAGCACAACAGAGAACTGTTGCTCTGTTGCCGCCTCTGCTTTTTGGATCCTTCACCCCTTCTCAATCAGCCACCTTTTCAGACATTAAAATATACAAAGGCATGCGTCGTGTACACTTTGTAACATGTACACAAACAGTCTGTTTCCTTTCTGTTGAAAATATGGGGTCTCTCAGAAAGAGGGAAAACATTTCCGCACACATAATGTACACAAGCGTTCACAAACCTCTTCTGTTTCTGTGAAGAACACTCGCTGCATGGTTGGATTTTTCTTTCCATCACTAATTTGGGTTATACATAGAAGAATATATTTTCATACAGAGGCAAAACTCACTATTCTAATACATAGATATAAAGCACCTGGACCTACTAGTAAGACACAGTTATTTCCCATATTTTTTGTGCCCGACTTGTTAATGTAAGACCGCAACAACAGACTGCTATTATTATTATTTCTATTTTCAAATTGTATTTCTACTTTCTCCTGCACATCTCACAGTTTGTATGGTCATGCTCTGCTCTCTGCGCATCACTGACCACAAATATGCAAAGAGGAAAGATCTTCTGCCAGCAGCCTTAACATGCTGATGGTGGAGATTATAAGTATGCTAAACAGAAATATTGCACTGCAGTGTTGCAATGCAATTTATCATCTGCTAATACAGGGCACATTAGTGATTAACTTTTACAAGCTCTATATGTTCTATGTTCTATATAAATTATGCAAAAACCGGGGAGTCTTGAGGGTTTCATAGACTTGGCATGCAAACACATGCTCATTCAAGGACGAAACAGGGGAAAGGTAAGTAAAACATGATTTAATTAGATTTTTCCTTGACTACAATCTCCTTTATGATTACACCTCATCAGGTCTGTGAATAAATAGTTACGGAAAACATATTAAAATGGTTAAATTTTAGGGTAAATATATGCAGTTTTTCTACCTCGTTTATACGAGGTGATTTTGCCCAGGGATAAGTTTGTTAGCATTACTTTCAAGCTGATGAACGTGCCCTCATTTCCATTCCCCTCGAGGTACAATGAGACAATGAGGTATGAATTTAATTGAGTTGAAGTTTTAGATATAAAATATACATCTGCTGCTGGGTCAGTGGTTAGTTCCATCTCTCATCCTTTGGGGCTTTATGTGTGACATTTACATGTTCTCCTTATGTTTGTTCCCTTAGGTACTCCAGTTACCTTTCAAAGATGTGTGAGCTGGCTAAACTGGAAACTCAAAATCGCCCATAGGTGTGAATAAATATGCTTGTCTGTCTATACTTGATGGCACTCTGTGGTAGACTAAGCCTCTTGTCTGGATAGCCTCGAACTCTGAACAGGATAAGTGGGTGTAGAAAATGATGACTGTATGGATGAAGGTTCAAATTAACCTTTTTGCTTACAGCCCACAAGCACAATCATGTCCATGAAAAAGTTTATCCTTACAACAAACCGAGAGAAGTTTCAACATGGCAGACCACACCTTGCACAAGTCTGAAAGGTGAGCTTGTTTTGTTGTCCGGTTACTCCCTGCCTGGAGCTACTGTGAGACCAAAACCAGATACTTGGTAGGAATTCCCAGGCTGCTATTTTCTCATTCAAGACACTTATACCAGCTAGGAACTAGTTTGGACTTATACCACACTACAGGGTCTGAGTGTGGTGCGTGTGGCCTGCAATAGTGCAGTGATGTGATATGTTGGCTGTTTGAGCCTGCAGCATCACAGGTTTACTCTATAGAGATTGCATTTCTCATCACTTCCTTCACATCCTCTCTGTCTTTTTACCATTATGCTCTTTTCTTTCCTTTTGTCCTGACCTCTACCCTTTTGCCTCACCTAGTCTATTTTCCTTATCATTGAGAGAGAGTCATTTATGACAGAGAAACGTCATAGGGACGAAAAAGGGGCCTTCAACGGACCCTCATTTTTCATATCTGTTTCTCTCTTCTTACCTCCCCTCGATGCGAACCCAGAGGTCGTTAAAATGCCGGTGCCTCTGTTTCTTCTGCTTGTTCCTCTTCTTCTTCTTCAACACCTTCTTCTCTCCTTTCTCCAGCAGCTCCAGGCTATCCGGCGGCAGCAGCATATGGGGTAACAAATCCTCCTCCAGGGGACGCCCCTGATCCTCCTCTTTGTGGGGAAGCTCATGAAGGAACGGCTCGAGGAGAGGGGATTCATCATGGTGGTCCTCAAATTCTGGTCTTGATCTCCTGAATGATAAACATCACAGGAACATGAGATTCTTTTGAACAAAAGAAGAAGAAACTTTTTGTCACCGCATTTCCTGTTTAAACTTGAAACTTTGATATGACCTTTAATATCAAGATATCTTTTTAATTAGTTTAGGCCTGCAGCAGACTTGTTGGTCTCGCAGGCTGTGGATTTAAGATTTGTATTGTTGTATCGAAAAGACAAGTAAAATCCAAGCTGAATAAAATTTTAAAAAATTAATGAGGAGAGGAGGAATTCCTAGTATGTAAGTGCAGGATGCTGTGGATGTTCCAAGAACCAATACGCAGTCTAATAGAAAACATAGCCAAGATTGCCTGGAAAAACAATTTAAATGTTTGGAATGGGTAGTATGACAAAAATTGATCTTTTTGATTAAAAACTTGAAATTTTGATGAGCTGCTGGCCATCCCTCAGTAACTATCTTTAACAATCACCATGCATGACGACACACACCAACACAAAGACCTGGAATAAATCTATACTCATCACAAAAGCAACACATTTTCTTTACCTTCATAGAATATATGTATTCAAATATATTTATACATGGACTGGTATAAATTTACAGTTTAGTATTGGAAACCCATGACTTGCATGAAAATTGAATTTCCAGGGATTAACACATGGCAGAAGTCAGGTACGAATGAGTCAAATGCAAGTTCATCTCAGGTTCATAATCCTGCATCAAACACTGGGCTTGTGTGTGAAAGTAGATTCACTCTTTCATTCACTTGCATGCAAAACAGGAACAAAGATCTTCAGTGAGATAGCCACCCGTGCTGTGTGCCATGGTAGACTGCACTACATGCTTCACAGCAGGAGGTATTAACCCTGCTTATAAGTTGGCCTTTTCAACAGCACTTCATTGGTGGCCATTGGGGATTTATCTGTGGTATCATCTGTTTAGTGCGAACAGCAGCAGACAAGTAAGAACTCACAAAGTATGAGAGACATCAATGAATTCTTTTTTTGCTTTTAAAAAAAAATCTTATTGGGAAATACTGTCTTGTAGTGTCTGTTGACATTGTGGTCTTGTAGAAAGAGTGCGTGAGAAAAATAAGGTTCTCAAATTAACAATTGTAAATAAATAAATAATGAATAATAAGTCGTACACATGTAAGACCACCAGCCCAACAGACTGGCCAGAGCAAAAGCTTTTACTTAGGGCCGGTGCTAAATACAGCATGTCAGTGGATGTCCATGAATTCTAGTCACATAATTTAGTGATGTTCCTTTTCAACTGCAACAATGTTCAATGAAGCTTTCTATGTATAATTATTATCATACATTTTGTAAAATCCTGAATTTGGTAAAGAAATGTTGTGAAATGTTTTCCAACATGTCCCATAATGTAGACGACAGAGGTGTATAAAGTACACAAGCTCAGTACTCAAAAGTGCAAGTACTTGTCCAGCTGAAGATAAAGTACTAAACTACATGCTCTAAATGTTACTTAAAGTACAAAAGAAAAGGTACTGGTGATGCAGGTGATAACAAAAATGTAGAAGTATAGATTTGACAAATTATCAAAGATGAAAATAAACATTAAAGTAACATAAAATGGAAATACTCCAATAAAATACCTAAAAGTGCAGGACTTGAGCAATTCTAGTTAGTTATTTACCTTTGATAAAAGATACTTTATGGAAACTATTATAATAAAATATTTACAAAGCACATTTGATGTAGCAATAATTTTTATTAAAAGAATCCCCCCAACCCCCCCCCCACACACACACTCCATGTTAATAGTGCAGGTAAAACTATGCCAAACTTCAAAATGAAGCGATGGAACAAATACTCTCATTTGGAGAGAGTGAATGCTCAAAGAAAGAGAATCACTTTGCGGATAACTGCTGAGTGCAGTTTTTGATTATTTGCAGACAACACATTTCTCACAAGGGTTGAAACAGAACTTAAACATCTGTTTTGGGTCAGCAAATCAACACAGACCAACTATGGAGTTGTGCTTACTTGGAAAATTATTTCCTTTTTGAAATCCAGTCAGTGAAAAAGTTGAGAGAAATATATATTCCTGTCAGGGCCGCGAGGCAGCGGTTGCACTGTAAAATGTGGCCGGGACATGAAACCTGACACCCATTTAACTGATAAAATATGGGCCTCTGAGTTTTACAGACTCATGCTTTAAAAAGACATTGTAATTTGCAACAACTATTGCAAAAAATAATAGTTTCTGCCTAGTCCTCAGTCCTTAGTCACTTTATTTCTTCCTCTCTCTGAGTTTTCCGCCTTCTCAGGTCTCTTTCTGCTTTTTAAGGAGAATTATTACCCGAAATTGACATTAGCCTAAATCAGCCTCCCACACTGAAAACCTCAGTTCTCAAAACTTTTGTTTCCAATAAAATTGCTCCTTCATCATTATCTCTCGCACACGATTTGCAAATTATTCGAATATGTTTGTCATTCTAAATCATTTTGAGGCTGATTTTCAGATTTTGAATAGTTGTATATAAAACTTTAGGTTGGTATCATGTATTTTGTACCAAAATCTGTCTCAACATAAATTTACCATTTCCTGTAAACAATATAACAACACCTTGTTCCATTTTTAGGCATGTTTTTCAAAAGCTACGATGCATTTAGAAGTCTTTAAATGATTTTACCAAGTTTAACTTTGTAATTATTCTATATCGGTCAAAGAGGAACTTAAGTGTGGATTTCTGTAGCCCTGGAGTGAAACTGTAGAAATATGAACCCTTTACTAATTTCAGAAAATAATAAAAAACAAGGACAGAATTAATTTGTTCGAGTATACCCCTGACAAAATGTCACATGTCTCTGAATTATGAGTGTTAGAATGTGTGTGTGTATTTAATGGTTTTGTAACAGTAAATGTACCTGTTTATGGGCTGCCCAGCAGGGGTGTGCTCTACCTCGTATCCCTGGCGGCGAAGCACATCAATGACGGTGTTATTGCCAAGAAAATGACCTGCAACCAGCAAAAGAGAAGTGATGAGTTACTTATGGAAGGTCTCTAAGAAGAGTGATAATTTTAATACAGACACACACTTGAACAGTTCTATACCTAATACACAAACATGAGAGTTGTACCAGTTGTTTCCACAGGAAAGAAAAAAAAGATTATTTCCCAAAATATTTCAAGCTACATTGTCATCATGACACCTTCCTATCGTCTATCTTTTTTCCTCCTTTATATCATACCTCCTTTCTTCCTTTTCCATTTTCCTCTCTCTATTCTCCCTCTTCCTTAACTCTAACTTCCTCCCGTTCTCGCTCTGACCCTTTCAGCTAGGTGAAGTGGGGGCATTGAGGCTTCAGGTTGCCATGTCAAGAGGTCTCCATTCTTCCCCTCACTCTGACAAAGGGGAGCAGGGGCCCATTGTTTGGGTCTCCTCAGCCGTGGCACCAAAGAGCTGTGTAAACAATGAGCCCTGGCACTTTAATCTGGCCCTGAGCCATTGACAGAGAGAGGTTGGCCTATACGTGTTATGGGTGCCATGATGCTGCTCCATCCCTAGAACTAATAAGTGTTAGCTAAAATGATGTCCCAGTTTGTGAAAACATTTTGGAGGTAAAATTGAAAAATGTCAACATTTAATCTGATCTTTTTGATAAATGTGTATAGATTTGAGAGAGAACATAGTGTCCAACAAGAATCAAGCTTGGTGGAACAATGAAAAACTGATGAGCTTTGTCTGTGGTTTTCTCATTTAGGTTATTACTGTTCTGGTGAAAGAGAAAAGTATTAACTTGTTTTACAGTTTCTTTGACTTAGTGTGCATGTACCTAATTTAGGTTTCTCTCTAAATAATCTAAATGTTCCTCTTAATGACAAAAGCAGACATTCATTTATTTTTACTTCAGGCAGGAATCATTATCAATACAGGTGCTGAGCTAAATTGGTAGTCAGCAGCCCTTAAACTCCACATGAGAGCTGGAAAGCCAAGCAAGACAGCGAGACAGTGACAGAATTTTCCAGCCTGCCCACATTTAGAAACAACTCAGTGTGATTTATGTGAGTTTACGTCAGGGGATTAAGGTGGGACAAATGGAGCTGTTCAGCACAATGTAGGGCCTCAGGAGGGTGGGCGGACATCAAAGGCACGTAATACCATTCACAATGACAGGCACACACAAAATGGAAACACACACACACACAAACACACAAATACATATATGTGCACATTGGTAAACCAACAATTCTGTCAGCTTCAATGTGAGAAAGGAAGTATTTTGTTTCATTCCTGACTAAAAAGAAAAAAATGTGTTAACAAGTCACAGTCTGTGCTCCTACTTTACACTGACTTAACAGCTCCAAACTCCAAATGAGCAGAAGCCTTTTTTTGTTTGTTTTATAGCTTTTATAGTTTCATTCCAACATTTATTGAGACTGTAACATGTCTTCCATTTTAGAGTGCCCCTAGACAATATAACAGAAGATTATAGATGAAAGTATAATCATATAAAACAACTGCACAATTGTACAACAAAGTGTATCACACAAGAATGTTCAATCTGCCGGTTCACTAAGTTCATGAAATTACTCCTTACAATTGTCTCTTCTGTCTGTCTCCCAATGCTAACACCACAAGAAAGAAAGAATAAATTGCAAGAAAGAAAGAAAAACTACATTTGTGTCATGATCACTACACCATTGTAAAGAAAGTAGGGTTTTCAATTTAAATGACGTGCATCCCATACTGTGGTGTCAACATCATGTGTACGGTCAAAGAGGACAGTTTGGAGCGCTGGGACACAGTGACTCACTCAAGAGCCAAACTACTTCCATATTTCCTTTTCTACTTTAGTACTTCCATATTTTCTTCAAAACAAAACACATATGATAATTGTGATAAGAATGCTGATCTTATGGAGCTAACACATGCACGATATAGTGTTCTCCTGCAATGTATTAAGTTTGGTTTTACCACACTGGTTTCACAGATGTTTTCAGTGCATGGCTTTGTTAAACTTGTTGACTCACACAATCACAATCAGTTTTCCTGGTTATTAGTTGTCTCACGGCAAGTCCAAATAAAGCATTTCCTTGTACTAGCACTAAATAGTGTTCTTATTCTAAAACTATGTTTTTTAAATATTTTTGGGAATTTGTAATATCACCCATCCGTCCTTAAGTAAACAAACTGTTTTGTTTTAAAGTTTATTACATCCAAAGTTCGTCCCCTTCAGTGTTTCTTTAGGTTCTCTGCATAAAAAAAAACAACTCACATTTATTTAAACACCAGACCTCCAGCCCACGGTTTAAGAAGCACACTTCTGGAGTGACATCTGTGACATCTGACATTTATTTCCACAGATTATTTATTCAAGCCAATTTCATACATTTTAAATCTATCAAATGGGCCAAAAATATGTTCACCAATGTACAATATGTTCACTGTATGTCTTTCCAGCAGCACTGAGACAGAGGAGATGGCAGAGATAAAGACCAGGGTCAGACCTGAAAGCTCTCATTCACAACTAACTTCCCAACTACAGCAGTTGTACACAAGACCAGTGGGTTAGATGGTCACAAATGAGCTCATACCTTAGTTAAAACATACAGTTTATATATGTTTACTGAACATTTTAATTAAGTGACAGCTTTTATAACAGTATGACTAACAAATATGCAAATAAAATGTTTTTTTGTTTTTTTTAAACTAGTAATAGTACAAAATGTGTTATAACTTTGCTTTTATAACAGCAGCCTGGATTACATGTGCTGTTAGGTTTAGTCTTTTAAAATAATTTGTAGACATGATTTAAATAAAGTCAAAGTTAAAATCTCATGCTTCAGGATTTTTTCAGCATTTAGCCCAGTTAACATAACATAAAATCATTATTCATATTTCAATTGCCAGGGATATACAGTATATTGTCATATTAGTTTATTGTAATTATTTTAATATTTTGAGTGGAAATAAAATAAATCATATCTCCATAATGTGGAAAGATGTTACTGAATGTGCTGTGATCCAGACTCATTGAAGTAGAGCAGACATATTTGTTTCTAACAATGTTTGGGAGATGCTCACTCTTTAACCAATGACAGAATTGTAATTATTTCTGCTTGATTATTACGTTTGGACCATTCTCATTTATTGTAATTTCATAACAATGACTATCTGAGGCACTGTGCAGAACATGCTGGAGTGCAGAAGAGTGTAGCAGAGCAGGGAGGAGGGCTGGGCAGATGAAAACTTACTTATTCTGAGTCTTGTGGTAGCCCGAGGACAAGCTGCATATTGTAAATGTAAGTAAAATGCAATTTAATGTAATGTAAAACTTTTATAGATGTCTTTTATTATGCAACTCATTCATTTTACAGCTTCAATTTGACAATCTACAACTAAATGTGAGTGACAAGTTAACTAAAAGGAAACTGATGATGGATCTATATGTCCTAAAACAGATTTTTTTTCTTGTTTAACACTAAATCTTTCTCACCACACCTGTTTTCAGACAGAGGAATATCAGACAACCGGTTTCCAAAATCAGTGGCTCAAATTAAAGAAGAACATATGGTAAGCCTTAAATGGCATTCCACATCAATATTTACATTACAACTTGTAACCAGGGCCCAAGCAGCAGTTCTCATAACATTACAGCATGTTGGATAAACAAACGCCACAGGCAGCACTGAGGCCTTTCTGGCCTATATAGCCTTTTCTTGCTGTTTATGTACACATGTTCCTTGCTATAGTCAGCTGGCCCCGACAGCCCATAATCACCATCACTGAGCCCTGAATGAAACCTTTTATTGAAGAAGATGACAATGAGGTGTCTAGTGCTTTCTTGAGTCTGAAGTAGACATCTTACTGCCTGGAAGTAATTTTTATTTCCAGTGACATTAAGTCCTAAACATTAGGGTTGAATAAAACTTAAAACTGGCCAAATTCTGAGGTTAACACTGCAGTGATTTTAGAATTATGAGCACGCTGACAGAAAGAGAGCAATGAACAAGACAGACTTAAGCTATTCAAAAAAATGTCAAAAATTAAATGATACATTGAATTTTTGGATTTGACATTTCTAGGACATTTGAGGAACTAACCAGACAAAGGAAAATCAGTGTTTTGGTTCACTGAGCTGTTAGCAGTCAGGCAAAACCTCACTATCCTTAAATGTCAAGGAGGCGCAGCCATCCATACAAGTGACAGTCATGCCAAAGACGAGTAACAGGAAAATTATTGGTTATGTATCCACTAGAATAAAGATCACACAGCCATCCTGGTGTTTTTCAAACAATGCCAGCTGTTGTTAATATACACATCAGGAAACACAAGCTCTGCTTACGTGGGACCCCTTTTTATCCCTCGATAAATGACGCCGTTTTATCTCTTTGACACGCAGTCAGTTTTGCTGTCTCTCAGATTTAAAGATCTACTATCATTTGGTTGCAATTCATACATCAGGACACCGCTACTGGCAATAGACTTGAAACAGAGAATATTACATGAAATTCTGTGTACTAGTATCAGTTTTTACGTCTTTATTCTTTAATAATTTGTCTTAACGAGTTACAACAAAGCATAGTTGTACCATGACTACATGGAGAGCTGTAGCATACATTGCATACCTTGTGTGGCTAGAGACACTAGAAGACAAAAAGACTGGAATGCATCAGAGAAACTCTGTAGTGTAAAAAAAAAAAGCTTAACCGCAGTTGAATTACTAGAAAGGTATTTTTAAAGTGAAACTTTCATTATGTTAACAGCTTGGAGTGCTCCGACATAAGAGTCTCTTAATGTTAATACAACTTTGATCCTTACAGGCTCCAAGATTCTCTACCACTGGATAGGTCATGGAAAAATAATTTAAAAAATGATTTTAGCCTGGATTTAATTTAACATGATGTTACTTGCAACTAGATTTTGTCATTTAGATCCCAGGTTTCTGCAGAATAAGAAAACTCTAAATATAATAATATTGGGGAGAAGGGGAATACGTCAGTAGCCAAAACCACAGTGTGTTTGGTTAAATTAGTCTGCATATAAGCCCACAAATTCAGCTTTGGTCACAGGCATAAAAATCTTTCACTGACATTGGTTCAAACTATTTCAAAACCTGCATCTTGCTGCACATATTTTTTTGCACCAAACTTTTGCATTTCCTAATTCTCCCTTCTCTGTTATATATTTGTTAAAAACAAACGGTACACGTAAGAACTACTTATGATTTAACAACAACAAATAAAGGCTGACATAGAACTAGAAAAGTTCAGTTTTAGGGTAAAACACTGACTTTAAATTCAAATTCCTCCCTCAACTGATTTCAGTGAATGATATCAGTGATAGGACAAACCTTTGATAAAAAAAACAAAAAACAGCTGTGATATGGCTGCATGAGTTTGAAAGAGCAAGTCAAAGGCCTGAATAGACCTCTGATCCATGAAATAAGCCTGTCTTAAGTCAAGCCAAAGAATGCTAACATCCCAACTAACACCAAAACATTTTACAGTGAAGCGTAGTGAGAGACAAAGTTGAAAAATTGGCTGAATTCAAGAGGTCGGCCTTTTATTGTAAAACTGATACCAATCACCATTTCGTAAACAGACACGGAGACAACCAGATGCCGAAACAACAGACAGGATGTAGATACAGACAGAAAACAAGTCAATTCAAGACAGACAGAAGCGTAGACCAAAGAGCAGAATGAGTGCTAGAGTCAACTGCTGAATTGAAGATGGAAAAAAAAAAACAGCAATAGAGACAAAGGGATAAGGCATGCACAGAAACAGGAATGTTAAGTTGTCAGATGCCAGACTGTGATAACTGAGGATATGAGCATCCTGTAAAGCCCTCTAAAGTTTAGGACTAAAACCCTTCTGTGTTGAGTCTTCGTAGGCTGTATCCTGACATGGTGCCTATGTAAAGTCTGCTGAGGAGAATCAGGGCTACTTCAAGTTGTATCTCAATTTGACATGTACATTTTCCAACCATTGTTTTATTTCCAAATGTCTTTCTTCAAAGCTAAACCAGGATGACTGAGAAATCCAGAACTCCATAGAGATACACACAGAAGAAGAGACTTCTGTGAAAACATTAGTCATCTACTTCCATCACATCTATAATTTTCACATATCAGGACACCTTGCTGAGGTTTTTAGAGCTCATGTTGCAACGTCAGACAAATGTTTAAGACTGATGTTCTCCTAAAAGGCTCCAAAGTGAAATTTCTTATGAAAAGTGTTTGAAGGAATTGATGAGAGAGGTGGTTTGATTACCTTTCAATGTCAGCTTCATAAGTGAAATTGATGTAAAATGCATTTTTCCAAAAGCATGTGCTACAGCTTTATGTGCGTGAAAATTAAAAAGACAGATCGTTAAACATGCCTATGTTTTAATTACTTTGTCTTGCTCTGAGGTTTTTGTAATGTGAATTATGTGTCAGTGTTTATCATTAGTGTGAAAACTGCTTAAGTGTCTGCAAGAGGTTTCATGAGCTTGTGCTGAGCAACTTCAACTTTGAATTTATGCTGAGAATAAATGAGAAACAGAGCACATAAGAGGCCTGTGGTGTGAGGTTGTTTTTTAAATAAACCCTCACTGAAAATTTGTGGTAGCACACAGCACTTTAGAGCTGTGTTAGAGATTACATCTGTCAGGCTGCAATAGCCTCTACACTCTCTCGCTGCAGTCCTCACTTCTGCACTCTCTGCCAAAAAATGATGGCGCTTGAACACACACCAGCTTATTCGCTGTGGTCTTATGAAAGAGTAATCAAAGTTTGGATATTTTGTAAAAGTGAGCTTTTTCTGACAAAGTATAAACAGAGGACTGCCAGCTCTGAATGTCCCTACCACTGAAGTCTTGTTCAAATCCAGTCTCAGGTAATATTCTTAATGTAAAAGCTAGTGAAAGGAGATTTTATAAGCAGGTTGTGAGAGGTGGAGGGATACCTGCCCACCTGAACTTTATATAAACCATAAATCTACCAGCATGACCAGTTATTTCAACCTGATGACTTAAGATGTGTCTACTGTGGAAATAAAAAACCTTTTTTTTCTTTTGAATTACTACAGAAATGTTCAGTAGATAAAGGTTTGTTTCAAGGTTTCACAAGCCGAAAACAAAGGTGTTAGAACATACTGAATGAGCGAGACCACGCCCACACGCTGGAGAGCTGAAAGATGATTTAAATCAAAACAACTAGTAACACTAATATCATAATTTGAAAGGAACTGCACCAAAATGTTACTCAGTGAATCTGGAAATTGAGATTTCTGCCAAACAACAGGACCTGACACTTTTTGCTTTAGATCAACCACTGTGCAGTAGACGTCCAGCTCAGGAGTGCTGACACTAATTTATTTATTTATTTATTTTTTTACTATAAAAAGTGTGTTTTTGCCCGTCCGTACCTGCTAAAATGTATTCCTAGAGTTTGCATACTCAAAACCACTTCCTCTGAAAATACACTTACACCTCAAAGTCTCACATCCCGCTGTGAGTCTCCGCTCAGCCTTTCAACTGTCTCAGATCAGAAAAAGCAAAAGCAAGGGGAGTCAGTCACATTAAAAAAAAACATTCAACATTATTTTTCTCAGATGTTTTCTCACAGAGCTTCTATATAAAACATGTGGCTTACAGTGCAATTTTGTGCCTATTTACTTTGATTAATCTGCACGAAAGCTTGTAGATGTCCAGTGAGGCCTGCACATCATCTGTGATTTAGCTTTAGATTCTAACTAGGAGCAGATCCACAGGACAGAGGCCTGTAAATTCTCACAAGCTCTGGTTTTGGTTGTCTTATCTCATACTATTGCTCAAAATCTTCTGTTACTGTAACACTGTGTTTGTCAATTATCCACTATTCAATGTTAATTCCTCCATATTTTTCAGAAAGTCTCCTGCAAATAGCTCAGCATCACAAAAAAAAGTGTCTGAAACAAACTCAACAAAAACAAAAATCATGTTTTTCTGATTAAAATCTCTTATTTTCTCCAGATCTTTAGTGACGCAAAACAGAAGTTACAAAAAATGTAGTATGAGTTAATTAAAGCAGTGCCTATTTTTGTTGAATCCAGAAGATATTTTGTTGTTTCTACATCAGTAATAAGAGAACAGTATCACAGAGGAAAATCCCCTGACACACTGAAAAATCTGTCATTACAGATTACAGAACATTACAGTGACTATTGAAAAATATCACAAGATCCACATAATAATAAATACTAATTTGAGTATAAAATGGCAAAGTAGTGCTCTGTGGTGTTCCTGAATCGTGCTTGGCTTGTGACAGTATGCACACACAGTGTACAGCCAGCAACAAAGGATCATTCATAGAGCGAACCAGAAAAATCTCTGCTTCAGCTGAACTAAAATGTATTATCCACAGAGAGAGATGGAGACGAGGAAGCCACAAATAACACAAGTAATGTTTTCCTCTGTGTCTTCATATCTTCATCCCCTCTGGGCAGTGTATTTCTCTCCTTTATCGTTTTGCCCCAAAATGAAAAGGGAAAGGTCCTTTATAACAGTTCCCACTCTGGATCATCAATAGATGCACTGCTGGTACCCACTAGCTAAAGATATAATTTTCCTTTCCCTTTCATATAAGAGTAAGGTATTTCTGGGCCAAATGAAAGGTTAGCCCCTGGGCAGGCACATAAAGATCCAGGTGCATTAGGAAATACTGCTCGGTTTGAATGGGGTCAGGGGTGAGGAGTTCAACTCTTTCAATAAATCACAACAAGCTGTTGTGACAGGCGTTCACTGATCCGACTGAGAGAGAGGTGTGGACTGTATGAAATATGTCTTTCAAGTACAGAGACTGAGGCCTCTGACCCGACGAGTGCAACAAAATGTATATCTTTAGGTGCTTTTCAGTTAGCAGCTTAACAGACGGTTTGTTATCCAGAACGGCTGACAGTTTATCCTCCCGTTTAAGAAGCGTCTGAGATGTAACAGATGACACATTACAGATGCTCCTGACATCTTAACATCCTACTGGTTCAATGTTTTTCATGTTTATCTGGGCTGTATTTAGGATCATAAATATGTAACTAAGATTACAGACACTTCTGAGGAGGAAAAAGATCAAGAGGAAGCCTCACAGACAGACAAACAGTGACAGGTGGTCAGTGTGTCGGGTGCCATAAAAGTAAGTAGGAACAACATTGTCCATCTGTTGAGATAAATGCAGTTCTACGATTTGCCACAAAATACTAAATTAACCTGTTTTTTTTTATCATTAAGACTCAAATTCGTTTAAGTTTTACACCTTAAGTTGTAAAACTTAAGTCACGTTTATGCTATTACTTATGGTCTGACTTGACTACTGCAATAACACTGACAGTAGTTTTCACATTATCACTATGCATGCACAAGAGATGCACAGGAAATAATGCATGCATGTAGTCTAGTTTGACTGTTGTAAATTATTCTCAGTATCACATAAAACACTGTTTATTTTATAGAATTTAATTCTAACCTAAAAACATTTTGAACTTTTTAGAAACTGGCTGTGGCATAAGTATGTCATTCAAACCTAAGTCCAGGTCTTAATCCAGGTTTGGCAAACGACGTGCCCCTGCCTGGCTGCTTCCCTTCCAAGTGTGTGGTAGGTCTGGCCTGTATTTTAATGGTGCTCTATGACATGTGTGTATATGTCAGTGACTGCCCAAAACAGTTGTAAACTGGCTGTTTATGAGTGTGAGGTGCTGTGAAAAAGCACCACGTTTTTGAATTTCACACCATTTGGGGAAAAGAAAGAGTGAAAGAGGGCAGCGGCAGTGATGTGGTAGTGCTTAGTCTGAAAACACACTGGAGCGGTTTGGCCGAGGTATGTGTAAGGTCTGGGGATTTATAACAGAAATTAAATAGGAATCAGCTATAAAAAATAAAATATTACACACGCAGGAAAAATCAAGATGTAGTTTATATAAAAAGGTATAAAAAAGACTCATATGTAATGTTTTTAGCGAAATCTCTGAAGAATAGCTACTAAATAAGTTAAAATGATCTTATTTCACACTGTCTGAAAGTATCATGTACTGTAGATTCTGCATCAGTTTGTTCCAACTCTTTAGTTAAACTACAAGATGTTTACATTATGATGTTAATGTCTGGCTGCACCGCATATGGTCGTAAAGATGTATTTTATGATAACAACCTTTGGTAATACATTAAGTGTTAGACGCTTTACAGCACTATTCATTCAGATCAGTGAACTATACACCAGATATAGCTGGATTTGTATCTGTATTTTCTTTGTCTGTTATCTCTTGTCTGTTATATTTTGTTCTTACTTGCAGATACCATACAGGATACATTTAAAGGTGATGTCAGAAAAAACCTTACGCTAGACATACTGTATTCCTTCTTTACAGTTGTAATTTTGGCTCTGTCAGGGTGCTGACGCCTAAACTGCAGTGGGCTCAGTAAGTACAGTGTATTAAATGACAATTTCCCCGCTCCAGCAGCGAGAGTTACCCACACACTGACAAGTCAAGGTGCTCTGTTTGAGTTATGAGTTCATGTCAAACTCTGTCATGAGCCACAGCTCCCAAGGCCAAGCCATCCATTTACTACAGCCTACCCACCTCACTATATAGCTCTACTAACTCAGGGGTATTCACTTTAGCATGGTCCTACCAACCTAAATAGCTAAAGATCCACAGGCAAACCTTAATTGTCTGTGAAAAGAGTACAGTAACCGTTAGAGCCTGTCAACCATACTGGCAATTACACCACCGCAAATATTTAAATTTGTGGTTCTGGAGTGGAGTTTGAGGGGAATCATGATGTGCTAAGCAGCTTGGAGCTGAGACTGAAACATTGATGCATTCAAGTTCAACCTGAAAAAAAAGACAAGAATTTGTAAGAGCCGGCAGAAACTGAGCTCCTAGCCTGCAACGATATGTAAACACATCATTTTATTGAAGTCAAGAGTATCAGGGTATGGCAGAGATTATAAGGGGAACATGGGTTCCCCGTATATATGGATTTGGTTACTGTACCTCTGGAGGAGAGCAATAACTGCTTCCATATGCCTGTCTGAACATATGGCACTTTTTCAACATCATCATTTATGTTGAGTGATGGCCGTGGTATTTCAGACAAACAGATGGAGGGAAAATACAAATTTCTAGGAGGTATTTACTTACAGTACAGTAAAGTAAAGTGAGGCATGACGATACCTTGATACTCAAAGTGGGATACAACAGGGCAGGGGTTTAGTAATGCATCGGAAAAAGTGGAAGAACCATCATATTTCTATAGTTATGTTAGGACTAGAGTGCTTTATGTTAGGTTCTATATAAGTTAAAATGCTAAAATTACAGCAGTTCTGCTGAAATTCAAACTCTTCCTGACAGAGTTTAAGGACTTGCAAATTTTATCTGTCAGAAGTGCTAGCCCAGACAGTCTGGAGTTATGTTGCTTTGCAAGAATAAGCAGATCACTGAAAGCTTGCCAAATTCCCAAACTGCTGTCGGAGCTTTTTTGTTCACAACTTTTTGGACTGGTATGTCAGTAAAGGTTGAAGCAATTGTTCCATTACCCTACTGGACCTTTTTTTGTTTAATTTAGCACAGACATGCTAAAAGCTATTCAGCATTTGGCAATCATAAGGAAAGTGTTGCAAAAGTTGTTTTCTTTTTCTTTTGTATTGCATAAATAATCTCACAACACGCACGTTCAAAAAACTGTACTGGGTGGTCATCATGAGTGCATCATACATAAACATTGTTGCAAGCGTTGCAAGCAGCTCTTGTCATCTCCCAGCCTCTCTCTATCTTATTCATATCTAGATAATTTCTGTTTGACTGTATTGAAAATTTAAAAAATTGGACAAAACAGCTTCATGGAAAGCTGGAGGAAACTAAAAAGAGAAAGATGCATGTTCCTAAGCTGTTGACTTCCTGACCAAACTTTTCTCAAACTGAGAGTGAAGATATGTAATCGATCACATGCTGCATTCTGTTTAGTCTATGAAATAGTCTACATTAAAAAGGATTTTTTTAACCACTTCAGCTCTGTGATTACTGCTCTGGTATCAGCCCATACATGGTAAAAGTATCTTAAGCCTGTGAAAATTCATTATCCTAGTCACAGAATATCTAGATGACTGATGGAAACTTCTTATATGTATATTATAATGTCTATATACTATGGCAAAAAAAGGATAGACGTAAACATGTCTCAATCTAATAAGGGCTTAAGATTTGATCCAAACAGTCACTCATAGAAAACAAGAAATGACAGAGGGAGAAAGAGTACATGGAAAGAGAGAGATAGAGAGAGTGTGTGTGTGCATATGAGAAATCATTTAGGGTCAGAAAATGTTAGGTGTGGTTTGGCATTGTGTGACCGTCGACCATTAATGCTGTCTCCATAAACAATTTCCAAAACCGCAAAAAAACAAAAAAAAAATCACAAAATATTTCTCTTTCATAAACACAAATAACAATGAAATGCAGCTCATTTATTCAGTTACTGTTTCTCTTGAAATGCTACATAAACGTTGCAGTATACGTGTGGAATTCAGCTTCTTTCAGTTATGATTGAGCACGATGATGCATGCTGATGATCATCTAGGCGCATTTAGTTTTACTGCAGCACCACAGAATAACAATAATTTATAAATATTAAAATATGTAGGTTTATATTATGGTCTTGTTGGCAAAGACGTTTACATCATTACTTATCAGACTAAATACCGTTGCATTGTTTGTTTGTTTTTTGACTTGCTGTCATTGGCGCTGACAGACAAATATATCTGAGGCATCCATAAACACTAAACCACCAGCACACCCAAGGAACTTTCATGCTTGAATCTTGTGATATCTTAGGTTTCCTTTGGCAGAGTATAGCTGGCATCCAACCAGGCAAGAAAAATGAATAAATTACCATGTATAAACTGTTTTGTTAACTTGTTGTGGCAATAAAGCATATAGAAGGCAAAAATGAAAAGCCTCAACAATTTTCCACAATGGTCAGTCGGGAATCAGAGAGGAATCTGCAGACCAGCCCCTGCAGGCTAATGGGATCATTACTCTGGAAAAGAAATATGCTAAATATGTGGTTGCTATTTCAAAAAAATTGGATGCAGCACATCACATTGACACTTAAGTATTTTCTTTGCCAGAAAACACAGAAAAATACAGAACAATCAATAACTGTATCATCAATCTGTTGAGACATCCTTTTATACAGATTCAGATGAGATGGGCACTGATAAGACGGCTCCCACTGCTGACTGTAACAGGGAAGTTGAGTACATCAACATAATGGGTTCCATTGTAGTGTGTTATGTGTGTGTTTGACCCCTCCAGGGATAATTAAGGACACATTTTACTCAGGTCCGTCTTGGGGGCCGAGGCATGTGCATGCAGTGTGGTAAAGTGTGGGTATTTTTCTACATGTGTGTGTGTGTGTGTGTGTGTGTGTGTGTGTGTGTGTGTGTGTGTGTGTGTGTGTGTGTGTGTGTGTGT
>JAUYWH010000014.1:13153140-13171173 GCA_034779795.1 Ctenopoma multispine | reverse complement strand
GTGTGTGTGTGTGTGTGTGTGTGTGTGTGTGTGTGTGTGTGTGTGTGTGTGTGTGTGCGCGTGTGTGTGTGTGTGTGCGAGCTATACATGCACCCTATTGCACCCCATCCCATTTCTTGTACACACCGACCCAACCTGCCCTCCGTATGTCTAAGACTAGTGCTTCTGGGCTGATTGGTCGTATCACTTTCACTCGCCAGCTCAGACACACACACACACGCAGCACACATGAATAAATACGCACAGAGGCGCACACCTTTTAGACCGAGCTCTTGTAAAGGCACCTCCTTAGGGACACGCCATGAAATGTACGCCTTGTTAGGGTTTGAGAGTAAATGTGTGCGTGTGTGTGTGTGTGTGTGTGTGTGTGTGTCTGCTTTTCCTCAGCTGTTTCCTGCCAGCTCAGAGACCAACAGACTGTGAAGGCCTCTCTCTCTGTTCAAAGCCTGTTGGGTTTCTGCTTCTAAATCACCAAAAAGAGGACGTTTTTGACGACATCATCATAAGGAAAATCTGACTGTGAAATTGTGAGCACCAACATTTGATCCTTTCTCATATCCCATAATGAACAAAATCAAATTTTGCTGTAACAAATTCCTTCCACATTGTCATCTGCCCTCACTGAAAATATATCAAAATTTTTGTCAAGGCTTGTAGGGTTTCAATGATAATTCAACTTACTTAACCTTTAAATCCATTTTGACACACATATGAGTATGAACTAAAAATGTATGACATACAATATGAGCATTTAAATTTAGTTGCTGTAGTACACTTCCATTAAACAATACAATAATGCTACTGTTTTTCAAGACAGATTTGTAATGAATAATGAATGACTCCCTATATAATATATGCTAAGCAGTGCACTCAATAGTGAGAAGTAGATTGAAATTTCGGACACTCGATAATCAGCGTCATCACAGATCACTGTTCCTGTACATACCATATATACTGCTTTTAGTGTTGCATTATGGGATATTTTCAGTTCACTTTATAAGTTATCATAATTCTCGCTCAACATTCGGACACCACTAGTAAATGGCGAACAGTCTATGTTATGCAATAAAGTGAATAGGGAGTTAGCATTACTTTTGCGCATGTGCCTGGCTGCTGACGTATTATATATTGACCCAACTGTTTTTGCCTGATACTGTTACAAGAACTAACTTTATCTACACTGAAAACCCACCTGAGCTAATGATTACAAAGTAACCTCATCGTCTTTATTATGTGTAAACAATGCTACGATTGAACAACCAAAGGTCAAACAAACTAAAAAGACCTCCACAGGACAAAGACTGTCTGCTTTAGAGATATACAACCCCTAACCAAGAAACATGAATACACATACACTGTGAACACCCACGCACACACAAATACACAGTCATACAGTTTAACAGACAACTTTGTGGAATCTTCTCTACCGTTATCTGTGCTCATTATCATCCCTGTTTTAACTCAAGTCTCTTATCAGACAGGGGCTGCTTATGAGGTTGTTCCATAGTTACACAGGAATTCAAAGTATTAATGTGTCATTTTTTAAGACGATGTGAAAGGATTCAAACAGGCCACATGTCTGTTTTTTGGTCAGCCCCGAGCGTCTGCTTCAGAGAAATACTCAACACAACTCTGATTTATTTGTGGCCCAAGCTGATAAAGACCATCAGCTGTAGATCAGTGGTTTAATCTGCTCAGACACTGATCATTTGCAGGCCAGCTTAGAAACGCCATTTAGTGTGGTTCACTTTGTGTTTAGAGTTACTGCAGCTTCATTACTAAGACATGCTACCTTTCTGTATAGTGATAGTGACGTTCTTTATTCAGAACTGCTCATATGAATTACTGTATGTGTATGTGGAAAAAAAAGAAATCCTAAAATGGTGATCAAAATGGGAAAATATACATCCAGTCTCTATCTCAGTGTCTATTTTATGTTATATTTATATATCTAAAAGAAGCTTTCCTGCCAGATCAGAAAAAAATCAGCAAGTTCTATTCCACTAATCAGCACAGATTTAAGTTGTCTTTGTTTTCTGTTTCTTTACAGGAGTTTGCTAAGATGCTCAGCCTGAGGCTCTTTCTATATCTTGGGCAGAAATGTTCTACAATGTTATAGAAATATTATCATATATTATCATTTTGTCTTATATTTTTAACACCAACCTGCTCCGAAGGCAAAAAAGAAGCTCTTGTCCGGGTGTTCCTCTAACAGGGCCTTGACCCTCTTTCCCATCCTCTCATTCCTCTTGTAGATGAGTTCCTGTCTGAAGTAGCTGTCTATCTCCTGGGCCGTCACCTGCTCACTGGGTGGCAGTGTCACGTTATTGAAGTTAGGGACCTGTCCAGTCACAAAAAAGGAGAGGGAGATTAGATTTCTTTTGTGTTGTGTTTCATTTGCAACTTTTTTCATTTAGATTGCAAAGAATAATTAGCAGAAAAAAAAACACTCAACGTAACCACTCAAAGTTGTTCTGAGTAGATGAGTAAATGATCAAGAGAAAATCACAGGTGCAAGGGAAATAATGGCAGGTGATAGATATGAAGACATGACAAGGACAATGGAGGAACAAAGAAAAGCCAAAAGAAGAAGTAAAGTGGCAGTATGTATAGAAGCAGCGGGGGTGTAGGAGGGGGTTTGGGGGATGGAAGGTCAGTCAGAGGGTTAGCTGTGAAGGTAAAAGGACAAGGGTCATGTCAATGGGGGTCAAAATGACACTTGGCCTATTAAGTGGAGTGAAAGTCCACTGCTAGAGGAGATAAGATAAAATACATTAATACGCTATGATGGCAGACATTCAAACAGTGTTAGGGGCTGACCTGTGAGGTGTCATGATTAAAAATGATGGAGTTGAGATCCCCACAGTTGTAGTGCCTGATGAGGTCTTCAGTGGTGTAAGGAACCTGTAGGCTCCCCGCCCTCAAAGACTCCTGCTGTAACAACGTCTGGTTGAGTGCAAAGATCACCTAGAATGAGAGCAGCCATTAATACATTTATTGTTACCCTGCATGGAAGAGCAAAAGGCATCACAGTCATACTGATTCAGCAAAAAGTTAATGTAAAATAATTTAACTTGGTGGTACTAAGGCAAGAAATGTGTGATGGACTCTGTAGTATATGGTAAGATTATGAATCTTATAAGAATGCCTCATGTTACAGGTTAAAACAGATCTGAACTATTGTAGAAAAGGATTTCGGCTGTGCTGGAGAAATTCGACTGTTGTGCGAGCGTGAAACCAGAGGGCCCTGGTGAGTTCGCCGTCTATGATCGGCGCATATGCATACGTGCACACACAAACACACATTAACACACACAATGGCAATCCTACGGTCTATAGTGAGACAGTAACACCTAAACCAACGCCATTCACCTCAGCACATGCTATCCCTCTGATCTCTCCGCACACGCACACACAGACACACACACAAACACAGGTGGACCTTTCACCCTGTGAGCTACTGATGTTGATCCCAATAAAGGAAGAAAGTTTGTATGGCTTATTTGTTTCTCAAAGGGAACAGTCCGTCAAAGTAAAGATGTGTTTTGTCAGCTGTATAAGTATGTAAATGTGTCTACAGTATCCCTGCATTTTTTACAAATCAGTGTGCATTTGCATATGAATTTGTGTATTTTTTTATATGTGTGTGCACGCGCGCGTTCTCTCAGATCTTGTGTCAGATGAATTCTGCACTGATATGCATACCCAAGCGGCTGGTTTTTTTTTTTTTCATGTCCTGTTTTCTAAGGTGCTCTGATGACACTTTTCCCTTCAACTGGCCTATTGTGGGAGCCTCGATGTACAGAGGAGAGGAGGGCAGCATGGAGCAGATGCCTTCTTGTCAGAGGACAAAGAACCCCTCCATCACCCTCTCTTCTCCTCTTCTCTGCTCTCCTTCCAGCTTTCATCGGCCGCGCATCAAAGTGGCGCTCTGCATATGAAAAGGGCCCCGTCTTTATGCCACGCAAATTAGCCTATCGCCGCCCCTCCCCGACTCATTTCACAAAAACACCCTCACATCTGTGCCACGTCCGTGAAGGAAGGCCCTCATCTGCAGGGTCTCCCCTTTTTCTCAGCTCTCTCTATTCCTCTTTCTCAGATTGCCATGGCTTTCAGCCCCTTAAATTATGGCTGTGAAGGGAGGAGGAGGGAGAGGAGAGAGTGGGACAGGGGGAGGATCAGTCATAGCCAGATAAAAAGAAAGAGAGACTTAATAAAAAAGTAGGAAGGTTAGGGAAGGAAAGAGATGGGAAGAAAACACAAACAAGACAGGAAGAAAGAAGGAAACAGAAAACAGGAGCAGAGAGGGTGAGTGAAAGAAAGAAAACCTTAACAAATTATTTCTTTCTTTCTGCTGTGATTCTCCTCTTAATGCACTGTGGGTCAGTGGGTACATTTTCTCACTCAGCTCCTTTCATCAGTTCCCCCTGTTACTTCTTCCTCCTCCACTGCTACCCCCTATCCTGCCCCCTCGAGCACGCACACACAGACACACCCCTTGCTGATATCAAAGCAAGCGGAGCCAATGAAAGTCAATAATTGCCCTTTGTCATGGAAATGTCCCCTCTTGTTGAGATGGAGTGGGGTGTGTGTGTGCATCCAGAGCAAACATCATCATAGTCAGATTCCCACATGTGGAGATTTGGAGTGTTCGGCAGCACGGCTGATAAAAACTCTCACCGCTCTCACTCTAGAACGTGCTGGCTTTGCTTGAGACTTTCACGGCAAGTCACAGAGAAGCCTTGTGGACTGTGTTTAAAGAGGGTTTGCATTAATTACATTTATAAACTGGTGGATCAGTGAGAACTTTAATTACAAAGATGACAGCAATTTTGTTTTAAATTGAGTGGAAAACTGATACGCTCTAGAGCCAGAATTTGGGCTTGCCAGAAGTTGGCATGATTAGAAGAAAGAATTTCATCCTGTGGTATAAGCAGACTACACAACCTACACTGTACATTACAGCGGAGATGCAGTATAATGAGTAATAGAGCTGTCACTTTGGCTTTAAAATATCCATCTATTATCTAAATTGCTTGTCCTTACACCTGAGTCCAGGTGCCTTTCATGTACCACATACATTTAAGTGAGAGAGATAATCCGTGAAGAAGTACATTACAACCATTGCTAACTCTATAATTTTTACAACACTCTGAAGGTACATACTTTCCAAAAACACATGGACTCTACCTGGCTGTCAAGTCACACTGACTACTACTGAATACTACTGTCCAACTGTGCTCAATAAAGTGACAGAGAAAACATCATTTACAAAATGTAGTCCAGCATTTGGATAGACTCTGATGAAATATGAATCATTAACTGCATTTCTGAGTCCTAATTCATTAGAACTAATTTGCTTTTAACACGACAGGCCGAGTGAAAAGACAAGAACAGCTCAACAGCAAACATCATTCAAACGCACTTCATCATCAGTCTCCTTTCGTGCTACTTTTTCTCCCATTGATTTCAACCTTAACATTGCTGTCATCATCACCATAAACATAACAAGAAAAGATAAGCTGGTTTAAGGTATTTATGCAGCAGCACATTTTCTCTGTATATAAATGTGTAGGGTATGTAAACTGTATGTGAGGTCCTGTCAGAGCATGAATCTGGTGTAATGTGAAGATTACAGAAACCAAGATAAACTCCTTGTATGGTAAAACCTCCTGCTAATTTATTCTGATATTACATGCTGGCGCCACACTAGAGAGTGTTTGAGTGACTTAATTTCAAATTCAGTTTTAATAAGATAATAATAAGAGAAACGTGTGTGTTCCTGAATTAACTATCTCTCTCCTTGTGTGTGTTCATTCATAGTGTGTGTGTGTGTGTGTGTGTGTGTGTGTGTGTGTGTGTGTGTGTGTGTGTGTGTGTGTGTGTGAGTAGAAAGGCATGTCCCTGGGGTTGGACAAGTGTTTCAAAAGTAGCTTGTCCACATTGTTGACAAACCCTGAGCTCAAACAGATGCACACACACACACACACACACACACACACACACACACACACACACAGCACTTGTAGCCAATTCAATGAGCCTTGGCCATCTACCAAGTACAAATGAAGACTTCCAACAGCTCCTCTGTTTCCTCCCGACTCTGTGATGTTATCAGAGTAATACAAAACATAGAGGGAGAAGAGACATGAGAACTGAGTAGGATTTCTACCAGACATCAGCAGAGAAAAAAAACAGGAAAGTAAACCAATGATAGGGAGGGGAAGACAAAGATAAAGATAGAAATAGAAAATGAAGCTCAGAGCAAGACAGAAGAAGATGAAGACACTGTACGAAGTAACCTGGCTATTATTTTATTTCCTAATTAAGGTAGAGTTATGTTTTCATGTAGAAGATCACATCTTCAAAATTATGTTCATGATTGATTTTAGTTTTCTTTTTAGCAGATTTCAGGTCTGTCTCTCACTAACATGCAAAATGTTGAATAAGTGGAGGAACGTACATGGATGCAGTTTGTCATTACTCTGAAGATTACAGTAAACATTGCTTTACTTATTCACTTTGTCTACTTTTGTCTGCCCTGAAATCACTATGTCAGCAGTTGTGATGGGATGGACAGAAGTTTCTGAAAAATATGGTAGATGAGGGCATATGCTGTATGATCAGAAAACTGTTAGATTATAGAAGATATTTCCATTGAGGAAAATATATGTGTTAGCTAATGGTAATCCATACTGTACTGCACCGAGGTCCTCAAACATCTGCTGAAGTCCTTCTTGAAGAAAATAAACTCTTTGTATTTATGTCCCATAAATGCTTGCCTCTGAGGCAAACTGAAATTAACACTAAACATCTCGGACAGCGTGACATTAAAGATGACATTACAACTAACTGCACTACAGTCACTTAACTACCAACTGTCACTAAATTGCCATTGTCATGATTCATTATCATTTGTTGTTGATTTGTATGTAGATTCCCATGCTGAGGCTACATTTATGGAAAATACATTGGTTTGAAATGTACCTGAAGCTTCCTTTACACTAATATTCTTCTGAAGATTGGAAAATTTCAAAAGCAGACCTATGCAGAAAGCGTCTGCAGAATGATCTGTTTAGGCTGTTTGAAACAACCAATAAATCCCTAAATGCACGATTACCAGTGATCCTCTGGGCCTTTGAAAAGTACATCGCAACAGAGATAAACAGGGAAGCTCAATTTGCTGCATATGGCATTAAGAAGTTTCTATAGATTTTTTTCTTTCAACTTTGTAAAGAAGTGACTGTGTCAATAGTAGGTAATGGATACTGCAGCAGCAAAATAAAAGTTTAAAAGTTAAATTCAGCAGGTATTCACTGACACGCCTCATTCACACACACAAACATCTGCACATGTTGTACATAAATGTTTCATCGTTGCTCAAGTGAGCTTTCACTTTCTGGCTGAAAGCTCTCTCACATACACACACACGCACACAGACGCACACACACACACCTGCCAGGTTGAGTTATCTGCATTGTTTCAACAATCTGTCCCCCTTGCTCCCTTCCACATCTACCTCTTTTCTTCACCTCTCCCCCATTTGATTTCCTCAAATCCCTCGTTCCAGCTACCCCTGAGCACATTTCTCTTACTTTCCTCTCCCATTGCTTACACCTCCAGTCTCACTCCCTCATTCCTCCTCCCATCATTTCATCCTTCCCTTCTTCTCCCCTTTGATCCTGTACATTCTCAGCCTCTCCTCCTATCCCTCCTTCCAACCATCTCTCCCTCCCTTTCTCCCTCTGTCCTTTGATCCTATACATCCCCTCTATCAGTCAGGTCTTTTAAGATTTGACCCTTGCATTCCTCAGGTCACTAATGACCTCCCCTCTGCGTGTGTGTGTGTGTTTTCATGCATGTAAGTGAGTATACACCTGTACAAGATTAGGTCTTTTCCCTCTGTGTTTGTATGTACATGTATGTATCTGTCCATGTATGTGTGTGTGAGTTTAAATACTTCATCATCGTGGATTACTGCAGTCTCTACAGAGCTCAAAGCAGACTTTTGAAGATGGCTTTATTAATATTGCAATATAAGAGAAAAAAAAAGAAAGTAAGGGGCCAAGATTTCCCACACAGGAGTAAAATAAAGAGGAGAAGTGAAAAGTGAAAAAGAAGGCGGATGAAATCCTTGCCAAGCCACACAGGGAAAATCCCAGGCCTATATCTTTGGAAATAATGATGGGCAAAAATTGCTTTTTCTCTTCTTTTTGAAAGGACAATTCATCCTCCAATATAACTGATACATCCTACTGCTTTTGATCTTGACAGCTCAGTTAATGAATGTTGACATGAACAACCCTCTTCCATAGCCAGGGAGCTGAGGTCTGTCCGTACACAGAGAAAGTTTCTTTCTCTTCAGCGTGTGCCTGTAAAGGTAGGTGTTCAAAGGACATGATATATTTTGGAATATTTTATTCTTAATTGAAATTTATTCTCAAGTCTAATAAGACAATTAATCTTTGAATCTATAAGGTGTCAGAAAAGAGTGTCTCTCAACACAGAGAGAGCCCACATTGACTCTTCATATTGCTGGTTTTACCACATCAACAATCTAAAAATGCCAAAATAATCTATGAATCCCATTTCTAGTAAAGTTATGACTTTTTCTGAGATGCAATAAAGACTAAAATGACTGACTTACTGTAATGAAGTAGACTTTTAGTTCACTTGCACTTTTTTTAGTACTTTACAACAAATGTAATGATACTACTATTTAAGTATGTTTATTTTCACATATTTTAAATTATTGTGATTTAAATTATTAAAGGGTAATAAATGAAAAACATTTTTTTGCTAGTTTTCTGACCTAAAATGAAGCTGCATCCATCCATACTAGATACACTGCCTTAGTCATTTGTTTATGCACCAGCCTACCTTATGGGTGTCCGCAGCCCATTAATACACACTTACATGTGCTTACAACAACACTATGGTGAGGTGGGTCCTTTCCCTTAAATGAAAGTGACACATTTGATCCACATTGATCACACAGACTGCTCTGAGCCCCACACACAAACCACATTTATATGAAGTGGTGAATACAGTCCTCCTTCTCTTTCTTTCTGTGTTCTCTGTGTTCTCCTCCACACCTCGCTGTTTCTCGCTCTTTCTCTCTCTCTCACTCTGTAAAAACATTCTTGCATTTACCTTGGTGCCCGGACGCAGCCAAATATTTAGGCTGTCACAGGGAATCAGCCTCAAACCAAATGGCTAGAGGACTGAGTTGTGTGTGTGTGTGTGTGTGTGTGTGTGTGTGTGTGTATCGGGGATTGTGGCTATTGAAATATCAGCATCTCAAACCCCCAGTCTATCCTGTTTCACTACACCCTGAATAATATGTACATACGTTTCAATCAACACATGCTTAATAAAAGAGACACACATATATCAACACATCACATTATATGCATCAATTAGAAGAATTAAAGTGATTAGTCAGTTAATTAAACAAAACAAATGTATTGCCAACTATACTGATTATCAATCAAGAAGGAGAGCAAAATGGCTGTTACATCTACAGTATATCTCATTATATGTAATGTCGTAAATTCCTGTTGCCTCTAGAATTCATGCAAAATCATTCACCAGGGATTGATCAGGAAAAGTATTAGATCCCCTCATTCCTCCACAGAGTCAAATGACCATTAATTAAAATAAAGCACCAACAAAGAAAAAAATTACTCTTATAAGCCTAACAACACACAAGATCGAATTCCCTCATTATTAAGTGCACAAATAGTGACAGTGTCTGATTTGGCAACCGTCGACATCAACTGTTATTCCAGCTTCTGTCTTTCTGTCAGTCACTCTCCTTTTCACGCTTTATATTTCCCACACACACACATACAAAACCCCACAGAGCAACCGGCCAGCCACTCAGTCCATCAGTCCAATAAGACACAACACAAGAATCTTGAAAACACAGCGAGCCACAAGGAAAACAGCCATCAATCTATCCAACTGTCTGCTGACTGAAGCAACACTGCTAATCTTCAGAACAACACTGCAGAGCTGTTTCATGCTGAAATTCAAAGCAATACAGCTGTGAGCACTTACACTTAGTATGGATACTCATGCACCATCCAAGCATTTATGTTGTGTATGTGTTTTATCATGCAAACAGAGTAAATAGGATAAAATAGATTACGATCTTCTATATTCTTGCAGCCAAAATCACTGATCATCAAATCATCATCAAAGACTCACAAACTGCTTTTTAGCGTCACTATCTTCCAAAGAAACACTAAAACAGATGTTTTAAGGCTTGAATTTAATCCCTAGGCTGTCAATTAAACTAAATCAAGTGTCCACCATTTAAATTAATTCTGTAACATTCATGTATCAAGGCATGGCAAAGGAGAAACACACACACATATACATAAACACAGCAAACACATCTGTCATGTCTGAGGTCGGACAGTTTGACCTCTCCACCTCTTCAAGACTCTAGGTCACTAATGGACTTCCTACACTGACCACTTCATTACTGAGGTCACATAAATAACACTGTTAAAACACCATCATCATTTTAGGAATAGTATGGGACTCACAAAACCACAAATATGAAGGAAAATACATTATCCACGATTTATGTGCTCTGAACACAAAGGGCACAAACTTAATTTAATGTCTGTATCTGAACTACCACTTTTGAACTCAGCTGTTTGTTAAAAGTAAGCAAAATCATACTTTAAACAAAAACACTTAATTTAAAAACTTAAGTATTCTTAAATCTTGGAATCATGCTTGTGAAATTGATTTAATCTAAGATATCATGTGTATAGTATTAAAATCTCTTTCTCCTCTAAATATCTTTTTTTTTCAATATTTGACTTTATTGTTGACGTTAAAGTTTTCCCGCAGCAGTCCAGAGCAACAGTTTATAAGACAGATAGAAACATACATGTTGTTTTCCTGCATATAGTAGTTGTTCTGTCTGTGTTACATGTGGTAGGTTCTGTTTTTAATCCATACAGTTCCTACAAGACACACAATGCCAAGACAACATGTTCTTAGCACAGGACACACAAAAAAACAGCAGACAGCAGCGCCAGAAATAAATCTCCAACTTTTGACTCTGCATAAGTTAGATAGAAAGAGGCAGCAGGCATCAAAACCCACACTGTGCTATTTACGAGTATCTGCAATTCCCTTAAACCACTGGCTCAGACTCTCATCCAAAGCACCACTGGCAAACAAAACTGAAGAGGCCACACATACACACCAACACGTAGTCATGCATGTTCACGTTAATATGCATGTAAACACTTTCCATCAGGTTGCATCAATTCTCTTTCGTGTGTTTAGGTCATGGAAAAAAGGGCCCAGTGTCCAAACCATCTGAGAATTGTATCTGTTTATGTGGTGAAAGACTGATCAATAAAGAAGACAAAAAGCTTGAGCGAGATAAACAGAAGACAATAGTGTGAGAAATGAGAGAACTATGGAAATTAAAAAAAATAAGACAAAGGTGGAAAGATGAAAAGACAGGAAGAAAGCAAGACAGAGGAAAGAGAGAAACGCTTGTTGTTGCGCAGACATCTGCCACGAACCACATTCTCACAACCACAGACTTCTAAATAGCCAACAAAATATGATAAACATCCAAACATCCTAAATGTGTTGTGAGTTCAGTTTTCAGAAAAGTGTCCGTGTGCATTCACTGAGGACGGTACACTCATAAACATTCTGCTGTCATGGGAGGTTATGACCAAAATGACAACTGTCAAAGCTGCACAAATGATACTAGACACACCAAAAAAAGACATTCGCTAATTTTAGATCGGAAAAGAAGTGCTGTCAGAAGATTATCCCCTAGGGACATCATGGAGGAGAAGTTATCATATCCAGAGTATCATATCCAAACCATTAAAGATACACTAAAGTTCTAACATTTAATGAGACTGCAACAGAGAGTTGGACAGACATACATAGAGCGTGTAAAACACGGCGGTGAAATAAGCTGAGAGCCCAAACAGCGGTGTTGCTGTTAGGCCCTCACAGGTTTTATAATTTCAGCTACAGGGCAGACAAAACCCCAAAAATACAAACAGTTTGTGGGTAGAAACAATCTTTAAACCCTTTATCCACTGCATGGAACTGAGTTTGGATAGTGGTAACACTCAGATATACATGTTTATGTATTTATGTATTTGTTAAGCTAAGGTGTGTGTGTGTGTGTGTGTGTGTGTGTGTGTGTGTGTGTGTGTGTGTGTGTGTGTGTGTGTGTGTGTGTGTGTGTGGAAAAAAGAACACAAATGTGTAAATAATGTGTGCACCAACATCAATTTTATCATTTTTATCACTGCTTATATTAATCCAAGCAACATAATTTCCAATGGATGATACTAATATGACATATACACATTCATTAATTAACTATTTTGTCATTGATGCAACTCATTGTACAGTATAGTACCATCCATTTTTATGGATGTCTCCTGGTTTGGTTTCAGTTCAAGAAAGGAAGAGCATGGTAGAAGGCTAACCGACCACACCAACAATGCATAGACATGTATAGAAGTGGTAAAAGGAAATTGTAAAAAGTTATGATTATATCCCTACATAGACACAGAGTTGTGTCCAAGTTGAGACATTACTACAGACATGTATAGTGCCAGAAAGATGGACAGACATGCAGAAAGAAATGCACCAGACACAAAAACACAACCACACACCACAGGTTTATACAAAATCTCCCCTACTCTCTCCTTTACGGATCCAAAACAAGTCAGAGCAGCGGACCATCACATTTCCAATTGTGTTAAGACCAATATCTGTCTGACAGCCAAGAAGCAACAACAGTTAATCATAATGAAATGTGTTCCACTGAAAAGATCTTATCTATAAGCTACAATGAAAGGTTCCTCATATGCTGTGAACGCAACACAAAAATAAAATCGACTGCTGTTTTCCTAGGTGGCAAATACCAGAGCATTCAAGCAAAAGAAATCTCAAACAATTGTACCCTCTATTCGGGAAATGAAATGAAGCAACTTCTAGTAAAATATTATATTAAAGTGTTACTTTGTTAGTCTATTACATGTGTCAGTGCATTTGAAATAAGTAACTTAAGTCCCTCATGATATAACATTTTATGGCAAAATAAATTTTCACTGGAAGAGATACAGAACATCAGCCCCACTGATGACCTGATCTGACAAACTAGAACAATGCAAGAATTTAACCGAACAAACAACTCTACACCAGGGGCATCTCACAAACCCTGAGGGAAAAGCTAGCATGTCCAAAACGCATACTTTTCCAACCATTTTTGTTGTCGTTTTCTTGTGCTTCCCAAACCACAAACGTCTCCGTGATCAACAACTCTGACACAGCTAGCGTTAAAGAACTTAACCTGGAACCATAGCCAGTAAAATTCAATCATCGGGTCCCCGGATCATGATAATTGAATTAGAATGCATTGAGTTTGCTGTAAAATGTCATCGTTTTGTATTCTGGTGTGTCCAGGCCTACCAAATGATGAGCATGCATCCTTCATTGCATTACATTTTACTTTTTAGCAACTTTCAGGAAGCTTCTATCCAGTAAAATATCTCCTTAACATATACTCATGGTTCAGCCAGTTGTCTGACAAGCCAATGACAGCGAGCAACTGTGCAGTGTTGACTAGTGTATAAGATAAGATAAGATAAGATAATCCTTTATTAGTCCCACAAGTGGGAAATTTGCATTGTCACGGCAGAAAGTGGACAGTACAAAATAAGAGAGCAAAAGCTCAGAAATGAGCGGAGCTGCCGTAACAGGCGGCCACTCGCTGGGGGCGCCGGAAGTACATGTTATACTACACGTATAGTACAGAAACTTCCTGCTTAGAATGTATAACTGGTAAATGTGCAATCTTAATTCTGTTACTGTGGTTTTGGAGGTGAAATGTTGGATGGCCCCTAACTGGTACCACAAAACTGGTACTAGCAACCCTGCATTGGTTACCTCATGAATACCAAATTAATATTAAGGTTATTTTATTTGTTTATAAAGTTCGTGAGTACTAGTGCCATCTTCTCTGTCCCTATTTTACCTCAAGCATTTTGTTCACTGTTTGTTGTTGTTCCTGTCTCCACTTTCCATCCACCCCAACCAGTCGAGGCAGATGCCCACCGCTCTGAGCCTGATTTTTGTGGGGTTTTCTTCCTCAAAAGGCAAATTTTTCTCTCCACTGTTCCTTAGTGCTTGCTCAAGGGGGATTTGTTGGGTTTTTTCATGATTTGGGCTATAGGTGATGGACTGAATTGAACTGAATATATTAGTATTTTATATTTGCTTGTTATCCCACCAGCTTTGTAGTGTTTTGTTGTGTTTATTTCTGTTCTTATTATTAATATTTTCTTGTTTCTTTAGCAAACATTTTTATTCTGTATGACTTTACTATGTAATGCACACTGGTAAACTCTCTTAAATGCACAACACTATATAAATAAAGAAATAATTGAATTAAATTTAGTTGACTAAAAAACATCACCCACATGGAAAAAAATTCCAGTCTGATGAGAAATTTAGCTACAGGTCAACACATCTGTGAAGAACAGGAACGTCTCACAAAACCCTCCTGTGTGGTGCTCAACTGTGAAACATTTGGACTGGAGCCAGAAAAAGGATTCATGGTGAACTAAATGGTTAATCTGACTGTAGTTCAACCCTTTCTTGTCTTCTCAAATACATTTCATATTACCAGCATCACGTGAAATTGCATTTTTTTTAACCATATTTGTCAATTGTTACAATTTTGCATATTATACTGTTTTAGCTGATTAGTTGGTAATGTCATTCTTTGTGAAATTTTTACATATAGGTTTCTTTATGTATTGTATCTCTGCTTTTGAAAATATAGCACATGCGCAAAAACTTGTACACATATGTAAACAAAGAAATATTTAACCCTTCCTAATTGTTGCAATCACAAATTAGAATACAATTAAACCCAAAAATTACAAAGGGGCTGCTGCACAAAACCTTTCTACAAGTTCCAAGTGAGGTAGCAGAACCTATTAATCTTCTGTGTTGGAACTTGTGGGAAACGGTGGCCTCATATTTGCTCGGCTGAATTCCAGCCAGGTTTGGCTCATTTCTACAGGTGGTAGAGAAATTGGATTTCATCCAGACCAGACACAAACCTGGCCAGGACAGGGAAACCATAAGCATAAAAGGAGCAATTTATCAGACCTCATGTCAAATTGTGAGAGGTTAATTTGAAAGCTAAATCCCTATGTTCAAAAACATGTTTTTCATTCATGTTTTAAGTGATGATCTGCTTTGTTTAAAATTGTAGGATTCTTAATTCGTAAAACTGAAATACATCTTCATAAGAGTGCACATATCAATTTTTCATTTTTTCACATTTTATTTTAAATTAGATTTATACTAGTAATTACTTTGGTAATTCATAGAAAAACGTTGGCTATGTATATGTAATAGAACATTAGAAAGCTTTGCCCTTTGTCAGATGCCTGCTTACAGGTCATTACCTCAAGTAACTGTGATAAGATCACAGTCATCTGATTCATTTAACACTGTCAACAATGGCATTAGGCTTTTCACTGCTGATGTGTATCAGCATGTAACAAAGACCATTACTCTTCTTCTCTGATAGTTATCATGAAGACCTTTTTTTAGTAGCATGTAGACACTGACCTTCTTATCACACACTGGCAACACCTTAACATTGTTTTAATGCTTTGTATGTAATTCTACTGAATAAATGTTATAGCCCAATGACTCACAAAATAAAGCAATATGTATAGTGGTAAATTTATTAGTCCAATATCAAAAGCTTAAAGGCATTAGCAAGTAGCAAAAGTAATATATGCTATTAGACTTAACTGAAATTTACATTAATCGGTATCAGTCTTGACGTAACAGGTGAGATCTGCCTGCCTGAACTCATAATGAACTACTGTTTTTTTGAATAACTGTTTTATCTTGAAAATCTTGTTTACAGAATAGCATTGTATAGTATCAAGTTCTATATTCTCCAATACATAGGAATACATGTAAATATGCCATTCCTTCCATCCTTAATTTTTATCAGTCACATGCATATTCAATGCTGGCTGCTCGTATTTTAGTAATAACAATGACCCTAAGGTCTCAGTCACATTCAGCCAAGAAAAACCTTAACTTACACAACAATAGAGGGAATGATGGCCACAAAACAAATTGAAATTAGCATCTTAATGGCCATAATAGCTCTTACGTATAAACCTACATTAGCTTTAAATGTGAGAAAGCTGCTGTCAGTGAGTATTAAGAACACTTGTAGATGCTGAGCTTTTCTTACTTAAATTAGGGCAGAGGCATATGTTGAGAAAGCACAATCACGTGTGAAAACGTGTTTTCAGTGCTTTCCTAAGAGCTGTTTCTTCTCTGTGAAGTTTCACAATCAGATGTTGGAACAGTTGACGGAAAACTAAATTAAGCAGTGACAAAGGTGCATGTTAATTTATGGGCAATTACACTTCGTTTTTATTATTGTTATTCTTTTTGCTTGTCCTGTTTGAGTTATACATTCATTTTTGCAGAAGAGTTGATAAATTCCTTTTATTGAACTGTGTTTAGCTACAGTGTAATCTTCATCACTGTGACTCGTATAGATAGTATACTGTATATATAATATGTTTTACAATATAATAATATAATAACATAATGGCAATAATGAGAGCATGAAGAGTTTAATAGGATTATGCAACTTTAACAAAACTTTTAGGGTATATTACAAAACTACGTTGATATCCACAGCAGCAAGATAATTATAAAGGCCTTCTATAAACTTTATTTTAGAAGTTTTATGCAACTAAATTATTTGTAACTAAGTATTTTGAAGAATCTAGTTTGTTTTCATTAGCAGTTCTGTGCATGTGTTAAAGGTGTATTAATGTACCGACCAAAGTACCAACCAAACATGTATATGGGAGCAGAGCAGGGGCCGTGCTTTAAGTCTCCCCAGCCTGCACAAGTTTTCATGACCTGGTGTTAAGTCAGAGAGACAAGCTTTTAATTCCCTACTTTAGCTGCAGAAGTCTGCATTACACAACCAGGAAAAGCCCGCGGCAGTCTCCAGAAGTCAGAGTCTCTTCTGCTGGAGTGCATTACAGAGTAGACTTTCCAAGAACTAAGCTCTTTTTTTCTTGGCACACAGTTGGCACCATCCAGCTGCATCTGATCCCTTTTCAATAAAATATATTTGAAAAACAAAACAATGCAACAAGGGGACTTACATGGGAATGGAAAGTTTTATTTCTAGAATGACAGCATGATATGACAGCAACAGGGGGGGGGGGGTGTTGGTCAAAATGTATTTAGAGGTTAGAAACAGAAAATTTTGGAGGACTTTGTAGTATTTTGTGTAAATAAGGTTTAAGACAAAAATGCAATGGCTATAAAGTAATACGTTTAGAGAGACTCCTGATGTGGAGATTGATGTCACATCAAACTCTAAAGATTATGGTTCTGAATGTGAGAACTGCTTCTGTGCATTTTTAATTCTAGCTCTTTGAAATTTGCGAAAATAAAATTGTGTCAGTGAGCACACTGGAGCTCCTACATCTAGTTTTCATTTAATGATTGAAGTGTGAGTAAACTATCTACATCAAGCACATAAAATCCTGCACTAAACTGTTCCCAGAGCTGTTAAACAGCGTTAAACATCTTTTTCCTTTTTGAGCAAAAAATAGAGAAATTCAGTGAATACAGTGTCATCAGTCTTTATCAGTAGTTCATACGGTAAACAAATCAGACTGATGACCTCAAGAAAATCTTTGTTCAGTAGCTTTCCCTCATGATGACTTGTTGACAGACTTCATGCTTCATTTTCTATATACAAAGCTTTGGAGAACGGGGTTTTGAAAGTGAGAGGAGCTCTGTGTCATTGTTCCGGTGTCACGTAACCAGACAGATGGACAGATAATGTCTGAGGAAATACCAGAGTATATATGGGGAGTGTGAGTGTGTGTACAGCGTTCATTTCTGGGTGTCTCCATGTTGGGCGAGTGTGTGAGCGTTTATATATGT
>JAUYWH010000014.1:13102194-13151745 GCA_034779795.1 Ctenopoma multispine | reverse complement strand
ATGACAGCACAGCTACATATACATGAGATATGCATATGTCATCTGTGTCACTGACAGGCAAAAAAAAAAAAAAAAAAGGAAATACCAGACATCCAATATGGGACTGTTTGGTCAACATTGGGAGGAAATCAAGCACCTCAATGTGACATGAACTGAGGACTCAAAGTAAGCTGTAATTAATTTTAAAAAGTCTGCATGATTCATTAATTGACTAAATAACAATTAATGTTTTGTTAAGATGAATAATCTGGCAGAACATTAAAGTTACCTTAATGAGTTTAAACTACAGGCTAAGATTTATTGCCATTCTTCCCATTTTTTGGCCGTGTCTACCTACATGACTTTACAGTTCATAATTTCACATGCGAAAAAAAAAAAACACTCTTTGCGAGAGATATCGACTTCTGCACAACACTCAAAATAGCATTAGTGGAGCTGTTGCAGCGAACCTGAGAGGGTGTAACGGGTGTTGATGTCTTAACATGGATAGCCAGTTATAGACTCCCATGACAACTGACATCAATCCAGAGAACGGTAGCTCATCAATTAAAAAGTAAAATGAAAAAACTACCAGAACTGAAGTTACAAGGTTGTCAAACAGACATAATGTCACGATACTCCTAACGAAGACCAAGTCACGTTTTCCTTTCTTAATTGCTCTTCTTCTGATCTCAGTCTGCCTCTCAGCTCTCCTTGTTTCAGTCCCTACTGGTCATGAATGAACCAAATGATCTTCAAACATTCTTACCCTGTTCTCATACACGTACACTGAGACCTGTATTCATCACCTCTCCATGCACCATTACTCCCAGTGATGGGAGGAAAGAAACAACACTTTCATTAGCAGATCTGCTCCACTGAGGTGTGGAATGTCCTGTGGGTTTCCAACAACAATGACAAAGAAAGCCGGCCTTCATGCGGCTATTGTTGTCCTCAACAAGCTCACTTAGTGTAATGGGCAAGACTGAGCCCACTCTTCAAAAGATGAGGGGCACCATGCAAGAATAAGAGCAGTCATGCTTAGCAAGATTAGAGATCTGAGTAAAGAAAGTATAATTCATTGTAGTTTGTAGTTTGAAAATAATGAGCTCAATGGGCATAGTTTATAATGAAAAGCAAACTCGAAAATGACACATCAGCTGTAAAAAAAAAACACCCTATTTTTAAATTGCATTGCATTTTATGGCATTTTGCATTTAGAGACTTGTCAGGAGACAGTCACAGTGAACACTATGACAGACTTTGCAGAAGAAGAAGAAGCCTGCTGATGAAAATCTAACAACAATAAGACTGGGCACAGTTGTGTCCAACAATATCTAAAGCACTACACACAGGTATAGAGGTGACAAGAGATGAAGCATTTGAACTTGAAGCAAAGTGGGTTTATGGCTTGGAATTTTCTATATTAAAAGTATTTTCAACAACCCCCATAAAGAGACTAAAACCAACAACGAAAGGGTCAGAATGGCCATAACTTTTTTCAGCCTCAGCAGTAGGCAAGAATCAACATCACATGCATGAAAACTCGGCTTCGTTTACAGTCTACCTACTACACAAAGCATCCATCTAAACAGTTTGCTGTAGATTTAAAATACCAGAACAGCCACCATTATTTTCCAGTATGGAAATAAGAAACAAAGAGAAGTGACTGGAGAGTGGTGCGTTCAGGGGTAGTGTTGATGAAGTGTTTCATTGAAAAGAACATAGCATAAACTGTGGTTAAAAAATCAGTTACCACATAACATCGGTTTAGTTGTCATTGTTTGTTTCACTTTAACAAATAACACAAGGTGAAAACTCCTTATCACATCAGTACATTAAATATTGTATTTCCCTTTTCTCTAAGGTCTTGTAAATCTTGCCAGATGTAAATGGCCAGTGAAAACATTACAGAGACAATTACAGACCATAAATACATGTCTGATTAAACGGCACCTTCAGTCAAGAATGGCAGCTGAGGCAGCATTACTGTTTCACCAAGAGTGTATCTCACTCATCACACTCCATCTGGAAATCTTACAGTTGAGTTGAGCTAAAAGGCTTTAAATGGAATTGCCCTTTTCAACTACACGGCAAAACTGTGAGTGGAAAAAAAAAAGGTTTACTGAAATATCAAGCCGGCTGCTTCCAACCCAGCAGGGTTAAGGCGTCCTTCAAGCTGCTGTTGATTAGATTGTGTGGAACTTATGGAGTGCCAAGCTGTATGCTGCGTTGGTGCTGTGTCAGAGTAAGGGTTGCGTCTGGGCCATAAGAATTCATTGTTGAACCTTCTGAAGGCTTTGTGGGTCTAATTCAATGAAAGCTGTGATGAAGGCAGGCTTGCTTTTTTATAGCCCTGTTGACAAATCCAATATCAGCCATCCACTGTGTTTAAAAGACTAAATAAGTTGTTGTTACTGCTTTCCAAAACAGACCAATATGATTGATGAAAATGATTTATGATAATCTGCCTACCTCTTTGAGGTTAATAAACTAATTTCCAAGGTCCAACACATTGTGCATTTTACCACAAGCTGTTGGTTGTGCAAAAATAACCATGAATAATGCCATTGTTTGCCTGGTGATGACAGCCTCAGCAAAATTGCAGACTTGTTTAAAATTATACAAGAAATAGTTTCATCTGATCTGCCAAAAATGTGACAAGTGTAAGAGGATCTGAGAAAAATCACTTTAGTGTTTATTTTATAATCACAGAAAAGAAATCTGCACTGCTAGCAATTGTTAACTCTTATAAATACTATGTGCTTATTAGGAAATAAACACTGCCACGGGAAACTAGTTTGGATTTAACTGCCTATGCAAACAATCAACAAAAATCATGTAACATTAAATTTGACTGATTATATTTTATGCTCTATGATTGTTGACATCCTCCACTTCCTCTAGGACTCAACAGAACACTAATAAAAGTGCTGCTGGGTGGTTTGGGTGGTGACTTACATTCTGAGGGGCTTTAAAATAACAACACTTTAAGCTTCTGGGTGTTAGGGTAAACGGTCAAGCGTAATCCCCTTAGCTTCCAACCGGCATTAACAAAAATTCCTCAATAATTCGCGACATGATTTCATAGTGACTGCTGCCTTTAAGAGATGTTTATAAAGCTGAAAGGGTCAGTGAAGGGCACAGACAAACAGACAGGCGGACAAGGAGACTTAAGTGTGCTGCTATAAAGAACAAGGCACCTTTTTACTGGTGATTTTAGGCTTGAGTCATTTGGATCCATTTTTCGTTAATAACAAAGGACATGGTGGAGCACAACTGAATGTTTGTACAGCTGATTACTAACACCACATCTTTCTGAATTTGACCAAGCTATGGGAAAAAGAGGGAACTACAGGCCTCTGTTGTTAAAAAATAACGAATCTAATTCATACATCTGGTCTTTGTCATTTCTATTACATATCTTAGCCACTTTAGGAGATTTGAGGCCTCAGCAGAGCAGATCTGACACTGCGTTTATTGCAACAAACCTAAAAAGTGTAAAAGGTTGTCTACACCCACCAGCTGTGTGACATTAAGCAATGTAACACTTGACACCTGCAGCACACAATGGATGTACCACTCAGACTGACAACATAGGCATGGTGCGATAAAGAGGACAAGCTGATTTTCAGATGCTACTTTCATATCTGGACCAATTTGGTGTCCTAAAAGTCAAGCCCCTATGATTATAGAGAGTAATATTCATCATACCTATCAATAGTAAAATGTTACTGTATATCAAGAAGATTGATAATTTAGCACATTTAAGAAAGTTGGGACTTTCATTTTAACATCAATAGTTACTAGTTTCTTTTTGCAGGATTCAATTCTTATATAAAAGTCAGAATAAATTAATAAAATGCTGATGTATCACTTATAGATTAACCCTCTGTCACTATATAAGGTGCTTAAAATCACTCCTACATTTATCAAGTGATGGTTTTGGTTCGACAGATAAGTCATAACTTTCAGCTTTTAAAATTTGTCAAACAAATCTGGACTAGACTTCTACTTGTATGTTATCAACAGCATCAAATTATACCTTTCTGATTTTCTTAGTGGATTAAAGTTACTGTGTACTGTAATTAAAATTTAGAGCATGTGCACACCTACTTGAATATTAAGTTTGTGTACTTTATACACCTCTGCTGCTGAGGGGATTCATTGAAGAAAGATATCTGTACAGTGTGGCTTGATAGTTTGCAAACACTTTTCAAATAATTGTGCGTAAATATTACCTAAAATATGATCAGCTTTTCATGCAATTCCTAATATTTGATATGGCGAACCCAAGTGAGACAATATATTACACCTACTGAACAACAAAACCACAATCGTTCTCTAAAACATACCTTGACTAAACCTAACCATCAGAATCTAGAGCTGAAGTCAGGTCTGCAGTTTGTCAGTCCTGCACATTATACGCCCACCATCAACCCCAGCCACCTGCTTACGACTTGCTTTCCAGGATTGCCTTTTTAGGTAAGATATAGTGTTCCTGTTTACCAATGCATAAGCATGTACTTTGTGTATGTCTGGAGGATGTAAAAGGTTAGCTACGGGGGGGGCAGACCAGGCCTTAATAATACCCGGTTAACAACATAGTTTCTTCCTTATGAATCTCCACTTTTTCACAATATAAACAAAAGCCATGACAACACTAGAAGAGGTTAATGCTGACATCATGGCAGATAGTTAATATGCTTTTCTTCAACACTTCACACTTTTGTTGTGGTGACTCAAAGCTGCTGAAATCATTTTATACTGCCCCACCAGTCAGAAGTGGGATTGCATCTTGAGGACACATTGATTACTGAAACCATTAACCACCAATGTTTCAAATCAATGCAGGCTACGTGAGCCGTGTTGCATAAGCAAGCACATAGTTAAAACTAAGTTCATCCCCCGCTTCACAGGACAGCTTCCACTGATTGATGTTTTATTCCTTGCATTAACTGCTTGCTTCAGGTCTCCTGCTTTCAGTGTCAGGACTTTGACTCTGTCATTCCAAAACATTACATTTCTTCTGCTTCAATCATTCTTTGCTAGATGTCTGATATTAGCCACTGCAAGAGAGGCCTTTAGTTTCCTGTTTCTTGTGACCTCCTGGACAGTTATACACCTTGTTCTTAGTGCGATCATTCTTGGTCACCCACTCCTGGGGAGGGTGATAATGGTGTTGAGTGTTCTCTGTTTGTACATGAGCTGACTGACACTTGACTTTGAATTATTTTGTAACTCTTTCAAGGCTGGTAAGCATCTAAACTCTTCTAAAGTATTTAAAAATCTTCTTTGTTTGAGCCATGACACACTTCTACAAACCTGTTTTGTTAAACACCAGAGTCACACCTTATTGTAATCCCGCTGACTGAAACACCTGACTGTCATTTCCTGTTCAAATGAATTGCTAATCTTAGAGGTTCTTAGACTTTTGCTCCAGACAAATATGTAAGATTAGATCTTTCTCCTTAGTAAATGAATGAACAATTTTTGGCACATCTGTTTAACTGGGTTACTGTTAGTTTCAGGAGTGAAATCTGTTCATATTTTAGCTCACATTTATGAAAGAAAGAGAAGATTTGAAGCACCACTGCATATCTGATGTCTGTGCACTTATCAGTAGAGCTTCACAACTCACCTGGGAGAAGTTAAGCCCATTTAGTGGATGGCACTGTTCCTCCACCTTCTCGACAGCCCCCGTCTTCTTCCGCATCCTCTCCGCCTCCTGGGCCAGGTACAAATCCAGGACTGGCACCCCTCGCGTCTTGATGTCGGCCTCAGTTAATGAGTTCACCATCAGCATCACCCAAACTGGCCGCTTTCTTTCCCAGTTCCCAGCAATGGCATTGAAGAGATAATCCGCATAAAGTCCTTTCCCTCTCTGATCTGGGGTCATCCACGAAGGCATCATGAGTTTTACATACTCAAGGTGTCTTTTAAGTCTCCGATAGATGTCTCTGGGTAGGACGTCCTGCAGGTTCTCACCCTGAGGGAGGAGCTGGCAACTGGTCAGTGCTGAAATGGTGTAAGGGTCTGTCAGGTCCAGCTCAAAGTAGACAATGTTGCTCTCCTGGAAGGCCTGCTTGGAGTTTTCAGGGATGAAGTCCCAAACACGTGTGTAGGGAACATGGATTGTACCGTAGAAATATGAGGGTGGGTCCCGTTTGATTGTCCACAGGAAGGAGTTCAGGTCAGTTTGCTGGAGGACGAGATAAGCAGATAACAATTACTTTTATTCATTTACAGTTTCACTGAGCTTTAAACTCAGTGGCATTTCCAAAAAATAAAACATTAAAAACAGAAAAGAGAAGAAGAATAAACAAAAACAGAAAGAATAATGGTTAGTTTGCAGAAAAGACAAATCTTTTATCAATTAGTCTCTTCTGCTTCTAATGTAAAGTAACACTGGACCTGTCTGACACCAACCAGCAACACCATCACTTAGTCTGTGAGAGGCTGTTTATTACACTGACTGTTAACAGGTTGATAATGACTTATTAACAGGCCACTTAAAACCCAAGTGCCAAACCAACAATACACATGTCAATGATTGTCAGACTGTGAGCTGTTTCCCAGAATGTTTATGCTGAATCTGAGCTAAAATGGTCTGTGTCCATTTAAAAAAATATGAATATTATCTTTTAAAAAACAACTAATCAAAGAAATCAATCAATTAAAATAAGTTAAGAAATATAATTTGTTGTAAAATACTAAATAAGTGAACGGAAGACTTGGCTTGATGGCTTTTTCTTCAAATACACACATTTGTAGTTACAATATTTAAGGAGGAGGATGTTCCACAATGCCAATACACAAAGCTGGTGTTGGAACAATTAGTTGATTAATCAGTTAGTCAGTGAACATTGGATCATGACTAGTTTTGATAATACAAACTGCATTAATTTCTTAGTATGATTATGACTGTTTCAGACTATTTATATTAAATAGATTATTGGTTACATACCTTTAAAAAACACATAAGAATCTTCACAGACATAACACATAAGGCTGATTTTACCTATGCATCCCACCTGTTATAAGCTATGTAACAGTGTAAAGCAACACTGAGCAACATCTCAACATTGAGAAGTTTGTCCAAAAAATGTCCCTGATTTTGAAAAGGTGAGCAGTATGTCAAACAGCTACACAAATTGAACTTTACTCTCGCAAAACGTTATCAACTACAACAGAATAAAAAGCTACTGGCGTTTCGTTATATAATAACTTACTTTCTTGTTTAATTCGCAGTTGTCGGAGTCTTTCAAACTCCACTGGTCTGCTCGGACCAGCAGTAACAGACAGGACTGAATGAATGCGCTCAAAGTGCCCCGCATCGTAGCTCTCTCCAAAGTGTGCACGGTAGCCTGTGATTGCTTCACAACGTGTTACAGCAACTGTTCTCCTCAGAGGCATGGATGAAGTCCTACTTCCACAGCCCCGGCTCCATGCGGTCACGTAAAATGGATTGACAAGTATCCGACAAACCGCCGGACAGAGTCATGCTGGCTTGAGCCTAGACATGGACGCAGTGCTGCTGTTTCACGTGTGTCTGAGAGAGAGAGAGGTGGTCATTGGAGTTTATGCAGGGTCACATCATCATCCCACCGCTGGCCAGACTGCTTTCCCCACACCTCCCCCTTTGCATTGCCCTCTTGCGATGTTTTGCAGACTGTGCGCGAGTGTATCCAGAAAGTTTGAGCCTAGAAAGCCAAAATGAATCAACAGGTCCACGCCTCGTCAAGGCACCTGGAGCCAAAAAAAGAATAAGAGACACCACCGAGTTAAGTTAGTTGTTCGCTTAGTGAAGATAAAAGAGTTTGACTCTTTCAAGGAAAACTTTTTTCTGCAACTGTCTCTCTCTTTCTCTCTCCGAGGTTTGTGTGTGTGTGAGCATCTCTGTCAGACAACTCCACTCTACCTACCCCCTAGATTGGCTCCACACCCCTCCCTTCCTGCAGCCCCCCCTCCCCTCTCTCTCTTTCTCCCCTCTCTCACACACACTCTCACTTACACACGCATGCACAGCAGTAATCCGATTAAACTCCAGCCCATGCGCGGCGCGTAAAGTCTTTATTCATAATATGTCAATAAACTGAAGGTGTGTAAGCCCGCAGGCCACAAAGATGTAATAAAACCACACAACAACCACTGATAATATGTTTCACTGAGAATTTGACTAATAGCCTATTAGATATTGTGGACTTGTAGTATGTAGTAGACTGATGAGGTCCCTTGCTGTCACGCTGTAGGGCGCCTACAGGCAATCTAGGGTACCAGGGGAGATCCCGTTGATAGATTAGCCCATCGTACCCAGGTAGTTAATGCCTTACAAACTGGAGGCATTAACATGAGAAAACCCGCAACAACTGCGCTCAGTCTGCGTTACTGCTCGGCACAGACATGGAAATCATACGACACCGGGCTCCGCAGACATCACGTCAAGCTCAGTCACCATTATGTTAAACATGTAGTCTGTACCTTAGCCTCACGGTGTAATTACCCATAAATTTACACCAACCCAACAACCCCTCTGGTTAATGTATAGGCCCCTAGCCGCATCCAAGAGGCTGATCTATGCGCTTGGATTCTATACCCCTTGTCTCCAGTCTCCTGGGTCACACGTAGGCAGCGAACACACTCAGACTTATGAGTAAACAGAAATCGGGTTGTTGCAGTGGAAGACTTAATTCGTGTTGGTTTCTGTTTGCAGACAAATACAACAAACTGCAAAGATTATGATAAGATGAGGGGCAGCAATGGAGATCATTTAACCTGTTACAAAATAAAATAGGGAAAATGATGCACATTAAAACTGCATTAAAATCCCATGTGTAGGCCATGTATACTTCAAATCCTAGTGTTTTTGTCCATATGGGTGTATCATGGCCCCATGCCTGTAGGTAACCCTACTTGCCCAAAGCCTCTTAAAGCTCCTCCTTGTGGAGAAAAGTATTTTTACCACGAGTCATTTTCTAGTCAGTCTTCTCTTTTTTTTTGTTCAACTTTAAAAACGTATCTACTTTGTGTTTTGGACAACATTGCACCAGTACTTAATTTCTGGACATTCTGAGCCAATTTGGCATTATCTAAAACACTAAAAGAGACAGAGGAGGCAGAAAGATGAAAATGAGGATGGAACACAAAAGAACAATGAGTAAAGGCAGAAAAGAAGCAGCAAGGGGAGACACAGTACGCATTTAATGATACAGACTTTGGGGAAATTGTGTGATGTTCCTTCAACATGGGCTCATCCAAAGATGTCAGGATCAGTCTCACTATTTTTATAGCCTGCACAATTGGCTGATTCTTCCAAACTGGTGTCAGAAATGTTTCCTAAGTATTTGTTCGTGTAAATAGTACTATAATATATGATGGAGAAATAGCAGGAGAAATACAGCAAAATACACCAGGTTCTACTGCATAGCATGTACCACTTAAAGAGAGTTTTCAGATGAAGTTGGTGCTGATGACAGATCACAGTGAAAGTGGCAAAAAATAGCAGCTCATGGCTCTGTGATAATAGCATCAAAGATGGTCAGGTAGTGTGTGTGCATGTGACTGTAAAAAAGTGCAGGTGTTGTTATTTTTTTACACACACACACGCACACACACATCTATTTCCTCTTTAATGTATGAAAAAGTTGGAAACATGATTTGCAAAGAAGCGTCTGTGTAAATTAACACACACACACACACACCTGTTTTTTATTTCCATTATAGCCCACAGAGGCTGTCCTTTATAGATACATCATCCTATCTAGCTCCGTTGTATCACATATGTTTGGGGTAAGACCTGCTAACTGCTCATTCATCATTTAGTGTTCTTCAGTGCTGCAAACTGAAACCGCATATCACATATGTCACTACAACCAGACAAGAATCAGGATGAAGTCTGGGAGTCATGACCCCTCAGATAGTCAGGAATCCGTTAAGCAGCACATCACCATGTCATATCAATATTATTTTGAGCGATAGTTTAGTTTTTAGGTGAAACCAACCTTTCACAATACTATGCAAATTATCCTATGTAATCCTTATGTAATATACAACATACTTTTCTTATTAATTCCTTATTTGTTGGCTTATGTTTTTTGACTGATTGCATTACTCTGCATGTGCTGCATAATGACTCATGAAACTTGTTACAATGGGAATAATAATAGGAAACTTTAAAATAAAAGGGATTCATAACCTATTTTCTTCCAACATTTTCATGCAGCTCTATTATTTCATGAAAGGCGGTCTGTTTGAAGCTTGTAATGGACTTCAGTGACCCCCCTGTCAATACTTATACCGCCATCTGTACATTTCCACTTTAAAGTGACTGTGTTTGTGAAGATCAAACAGAAATAGGATCTTCTGAGGGATCCTCAGCAAACTGATTCTGCCTCTTTAGAGAAAGCTTCAAAAGCATTTCATAATATGGAAATCATCACATATGTTTCATTTTATAAAGACTGGAAGGTGAAGTATCTGTTCCTGTCAGATGAGCCATAAAATACTCTATCACTTTGGAATAGTAAATATTTACTGACTTAACAGCACATCTGGATGATTTTTACATAGTCATACTTACTTATTGATTAGGTACAATGCAAAGTTGTCTTGAGAAGAGAAGAGAAGAGAAGAGATGAGAAGAGAAGAGAAGAGAAGAGAAGAGAAGAGAAGAGAAGAGAACAGAAGAGAAGAGAAGAGAACAGAAGAGAAGAGAAGAGAACAGAAGAGAAGAGAAGAGAAGAGAAGAGAAGAGAAGAGAAGGCACACTGTATGAATTGTGTAATCTTTCCAGTAATTGTTTGAGTGATTCAGTCCATTTACAGATGGTCAGTCATATTGACCATGGTCTAGTTCCTTCACAGCACATTAAACTCTGATTTGAAAAAGACTTGGCATAAGTATCTGAAATTCTGCATAAATGTGTCTGCGTGTGTGTACTACTGTTTCACTGTATGTGTGTGCAACATTGTGAGTATCTGCATGTTTACACTGCCGGCCTTTTGGGTTAGTGGAAGGGGTCAGGTCAAGAGTCGGTCAGATACAGCCAATGATCAGAAGTAAGACAAATCCTCTATATGAGGTCAAGCAATAAAACTGCGACGGTGAAATTAGGAAACTATCAAAAGTTGCACAAAGAATTTCATTTAATTATTCCTGTTATTTAGATTATTTTTATTTGTACAGTTGACCTTCATCACCTGTCCCAGCAGAATGAACCTCTGCCTGGAGGCGTCATGTTTCAACTTTCCATACGTATAGTGCACTCACTGCTCCAGCTAAGGTCTTTGATAGCGTCACAATATGTTAGTATACTATATGAAAGTATACAACATGATACATGAAAGTTGACACTGCTGAAATCAGGTTCTCAATCAGACTCTTAGACAGGCTATGTGCAAAGACCAGGTCGATTTTATTCCCTTTGCACATTGCACAGAATATTAGATGTCTTAGATTTCTGTATTCTGGCCAAACTGCACAGTTTCTGATAAGTTTAACTACTGACTGTTCCACTGATAGAGATTAAAGCGATTTGTTTACCTGCTGAACTTTGAATTTCCTTAAGGATTCCTTTATATTGAATATTCTTTATCAGGTAACTTCCTGCTAAAGGAGGTTTTGATTATCTCTCACAAACAGAGACTCAGACATTTCATTGTTTATTTAAACAATACTGAGCTCAGCTGTTTGGAATGTGTTGTACAGCAAATGTCCACCTGTACAATCTTATAGACATAAAGAGCATTCATTAGTCGTTTACTAAGCAAAATGTGTGTCTGAAGGTTTTTTGTATTTGTCAGGCAGAGAAAAAACAACTTTGTTGTGGTGGTGGTTTTACTTCTATATTGATGTCTTTTTACAGGAAGATATGTAAACCACATGAATTTTGCGTGAAATGATGATTTGTCTAAAATATGTTCATGTGCCACTTACAGTAATCCAATCTATTCTAATCTGTGACTTCCCAATAAGCAAACTGTCCAGAAAACTCAGCTCCAGTAAGTTTTATGCCCTGACCTTCCAGTTTTAGCAGGGATACAAACCACATGATTGTTGCTTTTGATATTCACAACACATTCAATTATCGGGTTCTTGTAAACATCCACAGTTTCACGTTTCAAAAACAAACATGACATTAATGGCAATAGACACTGAGACCAGAAAAAGCATGACTGCACAGTTAGTTGTGATGGAAGTGGTTGTGTGACTGAGCGGTTAGTCACAGCATCAAAGCAAAAACGGTGTTCATTGTATAAAGTACTTACGGGAATCCAGGGTGCACTGGCGGCTCTGTGGGCAGACACACATAACACATATACTACATCCAGAGCTCTGATCCCAGCTCATGTTCTCAATTACCAAGCCCTCCCCCACCACCATCATACTGTTACTCTTCTCTCTTTATTCAGATTTCATTCACTTGTATCCAAGTACTTTCAGATAACAGCAGCTTTTGAAAGGTTTGTTTTTTGTTAGCTTTTTGGTAATTTGTCAACAAGGGTGTTGCAATATATTTATTATAATACAACAAAAAGTAAATTAAAATAAAAGTGAGTAAAATAATAAATGAATAAATGCTCATGACCCACCACTGACAACCTGGGCTGTATGTGCTAGCAGCTATAAAGAAACTGAGTGACATTGTATGCACTGATGAGGCGTGTATCTGGAACAAAAGTATGTTTGCTAAAAGCATTTATACTATTATACATTATTAATATACATGTTATATTGATATCTACAAATATAGGATCTGAAGATGTCTCCCACCACTGTCAATTAGGGAATATTACACAATATTATCACTTTTCACATTTTTTATTAAATCAAAATGTATGTAATACTTCTGGAAAATGTTATCATAGCATTATATTAGAATCATCCTGTCTCAAAGTGATGCTGAGAAACTAGTCCACACATTTGTTACTTCTAGACTGGACTACTGACTGCTGGACTACTACTGGATTACTGCATTACTGATAGGATGTCCCAATAAATCACTCAAAAGCCTCCAGTTAATTCAGAATGTTGCAGCCAGAGTTCTGACTGGAATAAGCAGGAGAGATCATATTTCACCTACATTAGCTTGTCTCCATTGGCTCCCTGTTAAATCTAGAATAGAGTTTAAAATCCTTCTCTTAACATACAAAGCACTTGATGATCATGCCCCATCATATATCAAAGACCTCATAGATCCACACTGCCCCAGCAGAGCACTTCGTACTCAAAGTGCTGGTCTACTTGTGGTTCCCAGAGTTTCCAGATGTAGAATGGGAGGCAGAGCCTTTAGCTATCAAGCCCCTCTAGCAGAACCAGGCTCAGGGTGGGCGGCCATTTGCCTCGACCGGATAGACGAATGTCTCATTATTCATTATCAGTGCGTTGTTATCATTTTGGAATAGTTACCTGTGCGTCTTTGTTCCAGATAGGAGGTTTATTTTTCAAAGCAAGCATGAAATTTTTTTTTTTTGTTCAACTGACTACTAAATACAGAAATTCTAAAATCCATTTAAATTGTGAACTCTATTCATTCATCTGTTGACTTTTCAATAGTTGAGGTCAAAAGTTGATCATAGTTGAAAAAAATAAGATTTTTTTCCTACTATTATCCTTCCAGCTCCACCCTCTACTTCCATCCTGCTCCAATAAGACTTTCTTTCTCTCTATTTGCATGCAGTGTGTCTGTGTATTCAGATCATTAGTTTTCATGATGGCATGCTTCAATAGGTATCTCAGTTATCTGTTAGTGCCAGAAGCCTTCAAAGTAAAAGCTGACCACTGAGGATGTTGATCTTAGCGCTGATCTTGACTGTTACATGTGTGTTTCGAACTTGTGTTTTATTTTATTGATAATTTCTTATGAACAAAAACATTTCCAAAAACCAATGTGAGTGATTTTTTTCTACTGTACCTAACACAAAGATTAGTCTACAGAGGTGAAGGTGTGTAAGTGTGATAATCAGAGGACCTCATCTGTTTTGCATTAAAGAGTTTCTCCTCATGTTCAAAGACCAGATCCAGAGAAACATTAGAATTTTTCCAAAATTTCTCATGGGATTATAAAAGTAGATATTCACTGATACTCCAGTCTTCTTGGCTGTTAAATGACTAATGCTTAACTTCTTTCAAGAATTTAACCATAAAAATGTGCCAAAGGAAACATATGTTGATTTAATGGGCTGTCTACATTTAAAAAGAAGTTTTGGCTATGCTGTTATCAATAACTTATGAAGAGAGAAACTTCTCGCCTCTGTGTAAATCTTTTGTCTTGCCAGTTTAGGCCACCAACACATTTATACACACATCATAACACATTTAAGGTGTGTCATTCATAAACTCCACTTAAGTGCTTATCATAAATGGAATTTATAAAAGCTTTACAAAGGTAAATTCACATTAAGGTGTGGTTATGAGATTATTCACCTACAGTGTGGAAATAAAACATGTCACATTAATCTATTTTTAACTGCTGGTGCTTTTGGAACCCGTTATTGTTGCCACTTCTGCAATTCATCCCACCCAAATCCCGAAGATCTCTGATAATTACAAGTGTGTTGGTTGTTTTTTTTCCACCCGTCTGCTCGTAGTAAAGCAGGATTTTCATAATTGCATATGTCATATGGGATTTTGAATGAGGTTTTCTTGCTTTGAAACTAAGAAAGTTTCAGAATAATGTTTCAATCCTGCTTCGATTGCTTGCTAAGATGGGCTCTTTCTGTAGACTATACTGTAGACATAGACTGTTATTTTCTCATCCAGCGTCTGTAAACTTTTGTTTGTAACCAGTCAGTTTATCTCTATAAGGGACAATTTTTACCACTAATATAAAAACTAAACACTACTTACTCCAAAGAAAAAAATATATCTATAAACACTAATTAATAAATGATTTATCTCATTCCAAATGTGCCCCTTTTTCTGAGTGTGTGCCTCAGTCTGTCCACTCTATTAAAACATTTCTAGGTCTGCCTCTGTCAGTCAGTCATCATACTTGTGTGAGCAAACAGTAGAAAGTGTATGAGCAGACAGTGAACCAAAACATCTTCTGAATAGTTATTACCAGTAAAATCAAAAGAAATGTTTTACTGCTGGGTTTTTCCACACAATTCCAATTATTGTGCCTGTCAGTGAAAACTAATGGCCCGAAAATAAATGACTCCAGAGGAGAGCAGCTGTGTGTGTGCAAAGAAATAGAAGCTACATAATGACTCACTTGGGATGTCATAGGTTCATAAATCAGCTGCAGTTGCTCTGTGAAGCCTCACAGTGTTTCTCTGTCTCACATTTACACTCAACCTCTAACAGACACCTGTCCACAGTCAAAGGATGACTTAACTTACTTATGCGCTCTTTTTCCATTAAGTTTGATCTCCATCACACCAGAACATGGACTGAGAAAGGGTGGAGTCTTGGGTCAGAGGCAAAAACAGTATTAGGATTACTGCACAGCAAGAGAGTGACAGAGGATGAAGCGGTGTGAAGGAATGCAGCTTTTCAAACAGCTCTTTGATTTAGTGGTCACGGCGCCCAGTGTGACTCACTCTGGCTCCAACACCGTGGAGATCACTCAGACGTTCATCCCTGTAGCCTGCTTTTTCCGTTGTGCGTGCGTGTGTCGGTTTTAAAAAGAGATAGTTTAATTGTGTACACAGTATCTGTTACACATGAAGGATGAACCCATTGGAATGTGTCACTAAATGTGCATAAGGATAATAAAAAAAACACGTAGTACTAGTCACTATTATTCTTCATACCTCATACCTTTAGAACAAATCACGATAAGAAATACAGCCTGAACATTCAATACTGTACTTTTTTGGAAACAGAATAAAAATCTTTTTTAACATACAGGGGAAAGCCCTATGTGTTCTTAAATAAGACTGTTCTGTTTATATTTAATGTTGTTTGGGTGGAAATTATGCTTTCATTCAGATGTTTTTCCTGTAGACAAGAGACATACGTGTCCACTAAGAGCAATTGCAGCAAACCACTCTTTACTGAGCATGTACTGTAGAATAAATCTGACTTCATTGTTTTCGTAGTGTCAGTGAGAGCGGCCAAACACACTCCTCTAGCTGCTCCATCTTCTTTTCTGTTTATGTGTCTTTTTCTTTCCAATTTTACACCATCTCCCAACTTGATGATATTAAAAACGGCATGTGTTTTTGAGATTTGGGAGCTGTGAACATTGGTTCCTCTGTAAGTCTCTGTACCTTCGGTTACCCATCTTAGGTGTAGATTTGTTCTTGCCTCTGCAGAGATACAGTATTTCATTAAATGTATTTGTGAGGCCTGAAAAAGCATAATACATTGCAATGTGTCTTGACACATCAATGCCACATGTAGATCAGTGAAATTGTGTTAGACATTTGGCAGAATGTGTATTTTGTGCATAAGACATAAGAATAAATGAAACATGGATTTAATCATTAGCATACTGCTCCATAGCAATACTAGTGGTGATGAACTTAACAGCATTTCTATGAATGAAAAAATCTAGCTCTATGATGTAAAGTTAGCTTGATTTATTTAAAAGTCAGATGTATTTTTAGTTCACTTCTACTGTTGGATTTGATGGTGTTAAGCACATTTTTGAAGTGCTTTGACCACCTCCACTAGAGTTATGCAGTGTTGTGTGAGCATAAAGCTTATTGTGACATGTTATTGTTGAGTCTGCTCATGAGGAAGTAGCACACATGTTTTCACAATTCTACTTGATATTTTATCAAAAATATTTTATTGTTGCTGTTTTTGCTGTAACTGTAGAGTTACACATGTAGAATTTTAAGCAAACATAGTTTATTCAGAGCCCCAGTGTCAACAGACAGACAACAGACATTTCTACGACTATGCCTCAAAAAAAAGGCACATGCTTGGGATGCCCTTGTGCCCCTGACTCTGCATATGGAAATACTGAAATTCTGCTTTGTTTTACATCATTCATAAGGAAGAGCTTCAGTCTTCTTCACTTTCCTGACAGACCTAACATTTGAATGTGTTTCATGAACTAATTCAGACATTGTTGGCTTTTTAAGGAGCGATCACGTTCACAAACGTTTAAATAAATGTACTTGTATATTCATGCATGCATCAAGAATTCATGTTTGTAATATATGCTCATGGTAGAATGAGACTACGGTTACTCCTCAATCAGACTACATACTTAGGTACATGTACTGTATGTGATATTGAATAGAAATTAAAATGAAATAAAGGGGCAATTACTATTATGAAGTACAGTCTTTGACTGTTTAGAAGACATCGGGGTCAAATATGAAAAGAATATCTGATTTATAAAGGTTTAATATGAGACAAAATCAGAAATAGTTGAAAAAGAAAATACCTCACTGATTATTGAACTTGTCTGTTAAACTGTTCTTCTGCTGACCTCCACAGCCAGGGAGAGATTTTAACAACCTATTGCACACGAGAGGAAAGACACAAGCAGGAATCATCACAAATGAAAGAGATGTTTTTCTGAACACACGTTTGATAGTCTGCAGTATATTTTACAAAACGATTGTCAGTCAGAACTGCACCTTTAAGACTTTAGGTGTCAGTTCATTTCTCATTGCTCACTGGGCTCAATAGAAAATAAAGAGCCACTCTGCCTTCTTTTTACTCTCTGACTGTGTCAACAGGCTAGAGCAAGAGGTTTCAGTTTCCGCGGTGCACTTCTCACCTGTGTCTCATTGAAGTTCTGCCAAAAATGATAATGCAAAAGTGGAGAGGCTGCCTGTGTGTTGGCTGACGGTGAAAGTGCTTTATGTGTATGACCATGGGTTTTCATGTGCATGTGCGTGTTAAAATCGCAGGTCAGGTATCCGCCAGGCTCCAACCCAAAAGTGCTGAAACACCACCTGATCTGTGTGTGTCTGTTGGTGTGTGTCTGGAGTGTGAGCATCAATGAGAGCCTTGTGTTATCAGGCCTCCACCACCCCCGCACCGTCAGTGTGATTGAAATGTAAATCGAAAGTGTCATAAAGCCCATATTGTCAGCCAAACTCTAAGTTATGAAGAAATAATAACAGGCTCTTTCATTAGGGAAATGACAGCTCTCGTTTGCTCAGATTTTCTTCCTGCTGGAATGTTTCCATAATTACTTCAATATTGAGAAACAGAGAGTCAAAAAAAGGAAAACATCTGGGATCAATGACTACATTTTCTGTGGATATTAAATATAATGATCTTACTCTAACATCGTTTACTGGTAAGAGCAATAATGTTCTGTAATACAGATATACTGGAAAATCTTCACACCTCGTTCGGTTTTTCTTAAGGTGGATTCTGGTGTGTTTTAGAACAGAAAGACCATTCACTCTGCCTCCAAACCAAACAATTAAAGTGAGTAAAATTTCCATAAACTCGTATAATGCTTACAGTGCATCTCCAGAATATATTCTGAAGCTTTATTCAGTAGTGTTTATTTAAAGATTATGTCAGATATATTTGAAGGAATGTCTGATTATAATTGAATAATGATGAATTTGACACTATGTGATCATATTACAAATAAGCGCAGAGGAATCGGACTTTTGTCTGGACCACAGAAGTGGTAATAGTGTCAGCGTTACTGTTTATCCACCCTATTCATAATGTCCATGACTCACAGTCTGTCTGTGGTGTTATTTTATTTTCTCATTGACTTTCCCTGACCTCATTTTTCTCTTTTGAGTCTTTGAAGTTGAAATATAGATGATAAAATGGAACAAACCAGAGCTGGAACATAATCAGTTGAGTCCAAGCATAATGTAAGGTGGAGGTTATATCAATTAACAATATTCTACAGCTGGTGTTATAATAAAATATTATTGTAATATAGACACAAAGAAAGACGTATTTAATAACACAAACTGCTACAAACATGACATTATTTTTCTGTTAATAAAAGATCTTATGTTATGGCATCCATACAATAGTTGTCAACCCATTTCACTCAAAAACACAAATGTCAACCCACCAGTGGTGGTAGAAAAAAAAAGTCAGATCCCCAAAGAACAAAAAATCATCATGAATGAATGAATATATGAATTTCATGAATAATACAATATTTCAGTCTGGACTAATATGGTGGAGCAACCAACACTGTCATCAGAACAGCAAAACTACTTAAATAACTAACTAAATATTACTCAACTTCAGTGGTTCTTTATCATTGTTAATACCATGGGTGGAATTTGCAGTCATTTATCTACTTACTTTAAAAATCACTATAAAAATAAATGCATTAGTTTTTCCAGGACACAGATGTACTAGATATTTACATAACTGAAATGCTGAGAAAGGCCCTGTTTAAATTAAATATCCTATTTATATCTAGTTAATTTGAATTTTGGATCCAACCAGGGTAAAATAAACCATGAGCTTCTACAGTATATGATTTTGAAAGTCATATCAGCAAAGGGAAATGTAACCATCATCTCTCCTCCTTCACTCAGGTCTATCTTGATGGACGTGAGTGAGTAACCAGAGAATATGGACCTCTGCTGTGACATGTCATGAGGAGGCACCCGGAGGCTGAGGTTAGAGAGAGAGAAAAAAAAAAAGCAGCTCTCAGGAATGAAGAATGGGACACTGATACAGGAAAGTTCCTGTGTCCGCAGCCTCGAGGGGCATCCAGACTTTCTTTTCCCAGGCTGGGATGTCTGTGTGAATCGATTCAGAAGCAGATAGCAGAAACCAAACTTTTTTTTTTTCCATTTGCTACCAAATGTGTGCTCCGAGATGGTCCGTTCCTTCCCAAGTGTGATGTATTTTGTTTTGACAATTCTATTAGAATTTATTTAAACCTATATTTAGATTTAACTTTAAAAAGTATCAGTTGGCGACAAGTCAGCTTCCTGCAAGTGTAATTAATTGTGTCTTTCTGATGTGCTGAGCAGACACATCAGGTATAAGACTGACATAACATTTTTAAGTTGGTGCTGTTATCATAAAGAATATTTTTCTAATTAAATTACTTAGCTTCTTGGAATAATGGATTTACCCAGTCAGGCAGCCATGTTTGAGGCCATGAAGTCATTTATGCCCCCATTTTTATTTGTGTATGTTCACTTTAAATCAGACACAGGAAATGAACCAGGGTGCTTGTTTTCTCTGATAGTATGTGAAAGTTAAAAATGTTTATAGTGGTCATGTTATATAAAAATTAGAAAACAGACAAGCAGTCTGTTTTATACAAGCTTTATTTACAATGTTATTTCCAAGTTTTGCAGTGTAGGAAGCACGTTATCATAGGTTTTATTGTCCTCATTTTTAAACGACCACACACTTCCTCTACCGCTGTCATGTAAACTATGTACATAATGTGTTTGTATACAGGCATTATAAAACTTGGCAAATGGGAGGTTATTTGCTACTTCAATATATAAAATAAAAAGATTTCCCAAAAAAACCAACTGCAAACACTGCACACGTTGTGATAGATCCTAACCTGTTAATAGCCGCGTGTTGTTTGTTTTGTTTCAATACACTTTTGACTGCCTCAATTAGTCAGCAGTCAAGTAACACTAGGGAATACTGGGTACTCATTTTAGTTGAGGCATGTAATTAATATACCATATTATGAATGAGTTCTCAAAATGGAAATCCTTATTTCATATACTGTTCTATTATCTTGAACAGTACATCAAAGTATAATTCTTTCCTTCCCTTTCAAGAAAAAAACTGGTATTAACAGGACCTGGAAATGGCCCAAACTAGCTGGATTTTACATTAGTTTCTCTGGTTTTTCACAACACTGTTGTGACAACACAGACACATGAAAGCAAGAAAACTTGGCTGACTTGATGGAGGATATACAGGAATATCACAATCTACCTTCTCTTCAGGAAGATATTAAATAACAAAAATGATCCCTGACATAAATTTCACCAGGTCAACCATACAATCAATGTGTTCCATTATATACAGATTTCTTACAAAACCAATGAATTGTGGGGATGGACGGTTAAAAAGAGCTCCAGGTAATATAACTTGTGACTCAAAGTGTAGATGTTAATGGCAAATGGTTTACAAAACACAGAAACAAGTAGAGAACTAGACACTTTGCATCAGAAAGGATCGCTCACTTCTGTAACAGAACTCAATGGGATGGATACAAATGAAACCAAAGTTGTTCTGAACATACTTTACCCACATCTGTGCTTAACATGTTATTGCAGTTACAAAAAAAACAACAACGGCTAATAATCCAGTTTCCCATAAACAAGGCCGCAAGTGTTTCTGTTATTTTAAACACTGGAAAATATCATTTATAGGGTCACAGTAGGAAACAATTCTCAAAATAAAACTTAAATGTGCTTGTTTTGCTTATCAGAAAACATTAATTTTGAAACAAAGGTTTCTTAGCACAGTACTTTTTCTAGGAAACTCCTCTTCCTGAAAAGCCTGAAGGTTAACGTAACCTTGCACTGTTTACACCGCTCCGGGCTTACACTGTTAATTTAATCACTTTTGTGCCATTCTCATTAAATTCAAACAAACATTGCACTATTACAACTTTTTCCTCCTTTTGTTGCATAAGTATTTAATCGTATTTTGATGTTGTATGGAAATGTCACATCAATTGTAACAGTTTAAGTGGTGATGATATAATACTAATATAAAAAAATGTAACAACACTGCTGTACAAGTGGCATAAGAATAAATAAGCCGTTAAGAAAAAAAAAATGCACAACAGGAATTAAACCAAGGTTACACAATATAACAGTTATGAGTAAAATAGGTTAAAAACAGAAGTAAAGCCCTCATTAAGCCTACTTAACCTAAAAAACATCTAAACTGCTTCCTGTTAATAACTGTATCATGGAAGAGATTTAAGCCCATATTAGACATTTTGTTTAACATATTAAAGAACATGTTAAAACTGCTCTTTGATAGCAATGAGTCTTTAGTAAGTATGTATTTTTTTAAACTAGAATATATTTTTAAAAAAGGCACTAAATTGGAGGATTCATTCATCTCTTTAAATAAATGTATGTATACTCATAACATACATACACTTCCGGGTTTAGGTGTGGAAATAAAATAATGATACTAATAAAGTATAACAAAAAGCATAAAATGTACAGTATCACTTACAGCCACACCAAATTAATAATCGATGTCAAATATATATAAACTGAAATAGTTTCTCGTTCCTCATCTTTAACAAATTGGCCCTTTCATTCTGTCGAAATAATAGTAATAAATAAAATTTGATAGTATTTTAACTAAATAGTAGTTTAGTATAGTACTAGTTTAAGATTGTTTCAAATCAGGTAGGGTGTATTTGCTAGTTAGCATAACACAGTTAGCAAATACAATGCAGCCTATTTTTAAAACCCTATGTGTAATACACTGTGTATAAAATATGCACAGTGAGAAACAGACTCCACATTGACAATAAATTACATAAAGTTACAAGTAGACTTAAGGAGGGCTTCCATGCTGTATAAACACATATCTGTAACAATGTTATTCATTTAAAATACTTATTTTGTCATCCTATACTCCTACTGCAACTGTCCAGAAACCTGTACAGTAAGACTGTAATACCTCTTAAGCTCTCCGTTAGTCCAAAACTTGCTGTACTCAATAATACTTGAGGTAAAAACTTCTAAGATGCCATCTAGAAACATGTAGACGAGAGGCTGGGCAAAACCATTGCAGGAGATACACACTTTGAATTCAAAATGGGAGCAGACTTTGTTCTTGTTATGCAGACCGACATGCCGTCTACACCTCTCACATATTTCTCTTTCACTGACACCAACTCTTTCCCAACCATGTAAAAAAAAATCTGGTGTGTGGAAAGATGTCATTGAGGTATCCTGGAACAGCCAGCCAACATGTCACACACAAGGATTACAGAAAAGGCTCATTAAGTCAACTGGGTGACTATGCTGTGATGTTCTGCTCTGTCCTAGTTATTTGTAACACTCTGTAGGTTGAACAGTAACACACTTGATGCGCGTGGAAGCACAAGCAGGCATGTCCATGAAGACAAAGAGAGGAGAAATGGAAGAAGGGAGATGGATGGGATAACAACAGCAGGGGAACAGGAGGATTAGGGAGTTGGAAGGGTGGAAACAAGTTTAATTGGAAGGAGGGTGAGGGTTTTCTTTTTCCAAACTCATCCTTCCTCGTGCTTGTCTTGATATTACAATGCTTGACACTGCAGAGGGTTGTTAGTGCTCATGCTACTGCTGGGTGTGCTGGTTATTTGCAGGCTTGAGACAATGCAAAGTCATGCAAATAGTAGGCAGGCAGGTAGTTCATGCATCGAGTGCCTCAGCCTAGGCTTGGCCAGTTCATTGGTGTGCCAGTCATGCAGTTACATTGCTGTTGAAGGAGGAGAAAAAGAGATAACAGTCAGACGACAGGGCCTGTTAGCCTAAAATTGTGACCGTGATCAAAACAAACTGCACGTTAACAGGATTAAGTGAAAGACTTCACTTAAGGAGTCCATCATGTTAATTAGAAATCAATTATGATTTGACTTAAAAAGAACGACAATAAACAGAATGGAACAAAAATGGGTTAGAGAAAAAATGGTAAAAGCTGCAACAAGCATACCTTTTCAAGATTCCTACCTAGGTGACAAGGGCTATACTCTGTAATGCTTCTCAACATGTTTTAACAGACTTTTTAACTAACTCATTTAAAAATGATATAGTATGTTGGCCGGCTTCAGTGAGGGGAACCTGCATTATTGCAAAAATAGACTGACCAACTATAGTAGTTCATACAGTACATAGAAATTTGACACATGGCACATGGGGTGTTGACTAGGGCAACTGGTTAAATGCTGGTAAAACATGAGCCAATGCAATTCCCACATGACAGTGGCTCTAACAAAAATCCATTTATGCAATTCTGTAGTACACTGATCCCCTGGATCTAGCTGTGAATTATATCTGTAACAACTTTAATTTTCTTTTTTCCTTGGGAGAAAAACAACATTTACATTTATTGCTGTGATTTTACCAGCCAACAGTAACAGTTTGTTTCCAAACCACGTAGTCCTATTAGAGCTCATTCATTTAGCAAGCAAAATGAACACTTACATGTAATGACTATAAATCTTCCTATGTCTCAATGTATTTTATACTCACAACAACACAATGACACAATAGAGGAAAAACCTTCTGAAAATATCTCTATCTGAATAAAACAATTTAAACATTGACATCTGTAACTGAAACTTGCTTTTAACCTCCTTAAAGCTACATCATAAAAGTTAAGACAGAATCTGTCAACTCCGGTGGGAAAACAAAACAAAACAAGATGAACCTCAAACATTATAACAGGTAGAGATGTGCATGAATACTGCATGAACAGATAGAGCAGCTCTTCTAATCAAAAATAACAGTAACGTCAAGAAGATGCCATTATCCTCTGCCTTGCGATCCAGATCACCTGCCTGGAAAGCGTTCGCCACAGAGTACAGGTTTAGAAAGGTCAGTAGCTGAGAGAGGAGAAGAAGAGAGGCTGTTCGGAGTGATTACTCAGACCCTATCAAATATGCTGGGGTGTGAAAAGGATCAGTCACAGAAGTCAGAGTAAATTATGCTTAATGTAGAAAGAAAAAAAAAAAAGTGGTGCAAGATTTGGGCAGTCTTGCCTGGCATCTCTACCTCATGGATCTGATCGAGAAGAAAAAAAAAAAGATGAATCAATAGGCAGAATGCAGGAAACAAGAACTTCCATTAGAAATGAATGGAAATAATGTGCCTCAAAAAAGGCACATGTACTGTATAGACGTTCAGGGGATTTGTAAGGCAGTTTTGTCACAGCATTTTTCTGCCCTGCTGCCATCTACCTTGCGGTAGCTTGCTGGACGTGGCCTGGATAGGAGCGACGTGTGTTGGTGGCTTGTCGCTGCCGGGCCAGAAAGGACTGCCCAGAGCCAGTGTTGGCCAGTCGGTCTTCAGCCGCCTTCTTCTGCAGAGACATACCCTTTGAGGAAATACAGAGGAGGTTTCATTAATAGTCGGAATGGTTATCAGCTGGAGAAGAGAGTAAGTGAATAGAGAGTAGTGCAGTGTAAAATAGAGCTTATGCAGCACAAACTGTACTAACACAGAGAATCACTAGAGAATTAGTCGACTAATCTTGATGCATGAGAAAACAAATGAGGCCAAACGCAAAAATAGTGCTGATAACACCAACTATTGATCAAGAATGTGACAGAGCCAAGGTTGCCTGTCAAACTCATAGAGTAGTCTCTGCTGCCCTCTTGTGGTCACAATCCTTAGTGCATGACTTGTTTCAAATTTTCACTTAAAATCGCAAACTGTAAAATGACAAAAGTATCATCTTCAAAGAAAGATGGTTTGGACAACAGTTTTAAGAGTTTCTATGGAAGTCTGATTTTCAGTGGCTTAGTTTATCATCTATTGCTTTACTGCAGGAGACTGCTAATGACTGCCTTAAGATATGGAAAGCATGGATGACTTTGGTATCATCAATATATCATATGTATCAATGTATCATACTTATATATAAGTCAGCCACAGTCTCAGACTATGTGTCTTTCTTACCATATTGTACCAGGCTGACACAATCAGTTTCTCCTCGTAATCTCGCTGGGTCTTTGTCTTGTCCATTTCTTTCTGTTTTGAGGAAATGTAAGGCCATAGAAAATTAAACAATGTGATAATCTTACATTAAACGCAGCTGTTTTCGGCATATTTCCATTATGCGTAATTGACTTTCCCTAAACTGATTGCAAGACTGATTACCTCCAATGAGTGTAACATCCGCTCCTTCTCCTGCAGCTGGTTCTTCAGAGCCTGGACTTCTGGACCTGAGCCCTGGTTCTGCTTGGGATCCAGGGTTCGAATCACCTGAGGAGGACGCATTCAATTCATCACAATCACACATATTTGGTGTTGACTAATTTTTAAGGCAAAAATCAAAATCACTTTGTAAAATGTAGTTAATGTATGGATTGAAACATTATACTTACGCTCTTGGCTTTTTCCAGGTATTTCTTATATCTCTCCTCCATCTGTTTCATGTCATCATCTTTCTTTTTCAAGGCCTCTTCCAGGTCCTCCACTCGTTGGGCTGAGGGGAAACAACATAATAGTTTTGTTTAGTGTAATCACTCTTCTATAAATATCTTTTAAATTGAATAATACACTTATTGGCCTCAGTTGCATATTTGGGCAGCAGCATGACATTTATTCATTTAAAATTTTAAATGACTAAAAGCGTATTTTGTAAGATAGGGAGATCAACAAACTACAGATGGACTTTAAAATTGAACACAGCTCAAAACTCACAGCTGGCATTGTATTTTGGCTCCATTTCATCGATGTAGGAGTTTTTCTTCAGTAACTCGTTGTTCAATTCCTGTAGTTTCTCCCTGATTAAGAAAACAAAAAAGAATGTCAAAAATGTTTTTTGGTCTGGATTTGTATAGACCAAAAACCATTGCAAGGATGGAATTAAGTTTTACATGGTCCTCACTCAAAAAGTCATATCTGATTCTGTAAGAAAATGACTTACATGTGCTCCTCATATTTCTTCTTCAAAATGGAAGACTGAAAAATACAAATGAAGAATTAATTTACCCTATGTCTTACAAAAACTGCGAACATTTAGTCATTCTGATGCTTAATTCGGGCATTGTACCACACTTCAGCTGGCTTGGCTCATCTATGGTCTTAATACCTGCAGCCTGTGTGTCATGAACGTACAGTACCTCCCACAAAGTACATGTGCACAGGTTGGTACCCAGTAACATACATATTATCTGATTGTAGCAGGACATAGTATCAGGCAAATACAACGTATATGTTTTTTCACCATTTATTTTTCCTGACATTTTTCACTAAATGAGCTGCCAGATTTTACATCCAAGTGACAATTTGTCAGTATGTGTCTATTCCATCTTTGTATCTGATATTTCACCCGCCAGCTCCTGATGACTGAACATGACTGATAAATAAACTTTTATCAGTTAAGCTTTTCCTAACTGTGATCATGCACATTTTGAATGAGTTCCTTAGATTCCCACAACAAATATTTATTTACTTACATCATCTGCTTTGGAACCCTGTTCGTCAACAGTCTTCTGTAGCTCTTCTACCTGACTCTGCTCCTCCATCAAGCGCTGATTGATTAACCTAGATAAAAAAGAAAAAAAATGGTAATGCAGTTTTAACATGGCAATGAGCAAACGGCAAGCTATACAGTGGGGAAGACACCAGTGAGGCAGGTTTCTGTTTAAGACATAACTCAAGTTCAACTGTACACAAAGAAACTCTTTGTGTGAAATCAAATTGGAGATTGATCTGCATTCCAACACATAGAAGCTCATGTCCACAGTGAAAATGTGGCTCTCAAATGTACATAAATATTTTGATGATATTGCTGCTGCGGGGCTGAACTTTTTTGGGTCTTCACTGACCTGTTCTCTGTCTCCAGTTCAATTTTTCTTCTATTGGCATCTTCCAGTAAACTCTGCAACAGTGCAATCTTCTCATTGTCTGATCCCTCCTGCGCTATCTTCAACATCTTGTTCTCATGCTGAAGACGAATCAAATGCTCTCTGGAAAAACACGGACAGAAAAAAGCATCAGTTTCAAATAATCTCAAATTATTGATGATATGTACTTAAAAGAAGTAATTGTTCACCACCTAACATTCAGATACACAGTAGTTTTAAGCAATAGACATAGATATGCCATTAAGCTATGCCAGGCCTCATTCTGGAAAATTATAATATAATACCTCACATAACACACCAATCTTCTACCTATAATATATTTAAACATTTACAGCCAATCCATGTGATCGGTATCGGTGATCGGCACTCATTAGTGATCGGTATCGGAAACGGCAGCAAAAAACCTAATCGGGGCATCCCTAATATGAGTCTATAAAGTCCTAAATTCTACATACACCTGCTATGGAAACAGAATAATTTTTTTAACATTTGCAGTCTAGTTGTTCTTTTGCAAAAGCAAGCTAGCATGTTAAATGTAACATGGTCCTCTGTTCTAATTAAGTTAAATTAATGTTGGAAACAGAATGTTTACTTGCAAAACAAACAGTACTGTGCACAGAACAAAGGCCAGTAAATAATAAAGAATCTTTGTACTCAGGTAAAGACTAAAATAGCAGATGGAAAGATATGTTGCTTTGTGAGAGTGCGACACAGCAGGAGATATCAGATGTTCAGGCAGCCTGAAGTGAATCAGTAAATCTTAGAATAGAGGTCTATCTGAAGAATCTGTGTGTTTCAGATGTTTTTTTTATATATTGCTTGACTATTTAGGATGTTTCATCCTTACAATCTACTGTATCTACTAAACAGATGAAATCAGAATCTGTTGGTTAGAAAGTGTAGAGTCGGTCAGTCAGTGCAGTCTGTTTCTTAAGTCCTGTGCGTTTAGGGTGTGGCTGCTGACTCTTGTCCAACGTGAAAACTGGCTAAACATTTCCAGACACACTCATAGTTGCTGGCTAGTAAAGATTAGAGCAGGTTGGGGCAAAGTAAGGACTTGACCGTGCAGCTTGTTAAGCAATGACTAAAAGAAAGCCATTTTTCTGGCTAAAAACTAAAATCAATCCCAGGTGCTGCTAATAAAAGTAACAGACTGAATAAAAAAAAAACTATTTCAACTTTCCACACTCACAGCTGGACAATGAACTGACAGCCAACAGACACAAACAAGCATGAATCACCAAAACACACAGTTACCAATTTTGTATTTCACGCACAGTTCCCCTCTTTAGATGTCTTGCATGCAACATCTTAGTTCCATCTTCAAAAACTTGCAGGACATGACATCACCCAGGGCAAAATAGCTTTTCATTTATTTACCTCTAGTGGGTAATGAGTGACCAGTAGTGAGTTAACTAAAGTAATGCTCTTTTTTATATAAGTGGCTTTTGGAAGATTAGGATTTCTATGTAAATCCACATTTTTCTAAGTTCACAAGAAAATCCAGGCACTTCATGCTGCCAACAGAAAACCCAGCCCTCTTAGAGAGCAGCAGTCAGGCTGATGTAACTTGCACACAAGAGTTACATAACTCGTAACAGAGACAGCTCTTTAGAGAGCAAACTTGTCTACCTTAAAAACAGAAGAGAGAGCAGGAGGAACAGGCTATAAACCATCAGGCTACAAAGTGAAAAAGAGCACCAGACATATTATGCACACAAACACACACTCACACAAACAGGACAAGCAACATCAGTAGATGACCCGCCAATATACAGAAAACATGTAGCATTTAAAAACAAAAAACTTAAGAAAAACAAAATAAGCAAACAAAACAGCACAGCTTTCCGCATTTTAGTCATACCGAATCTCTGGGGTGGTGATCTCAGCAGCAAGTGAGTCAGAGCCATCATTGCTGACCAACGGAAGAAGACCTGGGCAAACAGACAGTACTATTATTACAGAGAAAATACTTACACTTGATTAGCAAACTACTGATGTGGACGAATGTGTTGACACCTGCTGGTCTGTCTCATGTTTGTGCAGTACCTTCTCCAGACTGCTTGTTCCAGCTCTTACTAGATGCTCGATAACCTAGTGTTTAGTTCTGTGGTCATTATTGAAGGACCCATGACCTGCAAATGTGACATGGCTTTCTGACGCGAGGCTGTATAATCAAGTTCAGACCTCTCAATAGTCTTAAAATGAGTCTCTGCCCAGATTCGAGCGGCAAAGGAGATCTGAAACATATCTGAGACACTTCCATGTTTCCCAGTAAGCACTATATTATTTTCTGTGAATGTTCTATTTGTTCATCTATTAAACACAGATCTTATGTCACTTTACAGAAAGCTCCATTTTGTCTCTTCGGTCCAAAGGATATTCTCCCAGAATCACTCTGGCTTTTTAATATGCAAACTACAAAATTCCAGTCTGTACTGTTTATGTTCCTCTATTGAGCCCACTGTTGCTTAAGAGCAATGGATCAGGTACTAATGTACCATGACCCTGGTCTCGTAGCCTTCATGGTCGTGCTTTGCTAAGCATGGCCCTGAAACATGCTTTTCTAAAATTGTATATCCCCATTGCTTTCTCTGGTCTATCATCATTTTAGTAAACACACAACCAAACAGAAGAGTGATTATTTTTCTCCATAAGAAGAGGCTGAATGACTGATTACAAGATTTCAAGACATATGGTTGCTTATTACAGGTAATTACATTTTTTTTTACTGTTGTCAGTTTCAAGTTATTTCAGATTGTGGGTTTTCCTAGTTTCACTGATGAGTATCAACAAATTTGTCCACATATGTAAAATTAGCTGTGAGCTTTAACCACACCTACTCCCATTGTGAGATTTCTTTACCTGATGTAAGCTGTCCCTCTTGAGCTTGGACACAATGTAGCTCCTCAATAGTCTCCTTCAGAGAGTCCCTCTCTGTCCGCATACGCTACATAGGAGTTCAGAAAGAAAAGTGAGAGGTCTTACTTCACCTGACTGATTTTAAATGTACTGTTGGTTTAACAGTTCTTATGTTATTCAAATGGCCTTTACATACATCTTTTTCTTTTTGCAGAGAGTCCACTTTCTCTTTGACGCGTTTGTACTCAAACTCCATCTTATCAGCTTTTTTAGACTCTTCTGACAGTCTGTTCTGAAGTTCAACCACCTGTGCATAGAGAGGACAGTTTAGAGAGAAAACATTATCTTCCTCATAAATCAATCAATAAATAAAATAGAACAGAATGATGATAAAGAAAAGTATGACGTGTGCAAAGTCAGCATTGCTGTTGGTTGCATACCTGTCTTTTGTACGTCTCCAGCTGGGCCTTGGCAGCATTGGCCTTTCGTAAATCCTCCTCCAAACTAACATTGGTCTGCATTAACACTGTGTTCTTCTCCTCCATAAGCTTATTCTGAAAAATAGCAACACAAATGTAAGCTTTTGTGTGCAACACAGGTGAATAAAAGGCATTACTGAAGCTAACTGTTGTTTCTCATTAACCTATGAGTAACAACTGTGTAATATGTTGTTAGGTGAGGAATATGTAGTAGATCCATCACAACACAAATATATATTATGTCCTTTCTGTTGACTGTGTACCTGTCTCCTGAGAAGTCCCATGTCCTCTAGTTTCTTCTTGTAGTGTTCTACAGTGGCCTCCAGCTTTGAAACTTTGTCTGATGAATGTCTGAAATGGAAACAAAAGGTAGGCTCACTTTGGGACATTTCTGAATACTTTTCACTCTGGCCTTTGGTGTAAGACGTATCACTTTTCAATGTTCATGCTTTTAGCACAAAACCACCAACATGGATTGTTTTGATACATTTCTTTTTATATGGCTTCTCTTGGGTTAAGACAAAAACACAATTAATCACCTTGGAAAGTTAAAATAATATGTAAATAAAGTGTGCAATAAACACTGTCTGTTAAGATGATAGAAAATAAGTAACATTAAAACCTGTGAAGCCACTGTTTTACTGATGTTTAGAGTCAAGATTCTGCTTCCTGGCTTACCTGAGGACATCCATCTCATCTTTGAGAGACTGGGCTTCATCTGCCAGTGACGTGAGCTCTTCATTCTGTGACTTCACATCCAATAGTTCTTTTTCAAGCTCCTCACAACGGATCCGGTAGTCATCTTTTGCTGCTTCCAACCTACAAAAAATTTGCAACAATCTTAATATTGTCAAATCTACAGACTTTTTTACATCAGCATCAGCTATTTTAAATCCTAGTAAATCCTTTTAACAATTCCACACCTGAAAGTTTCTTCTTGTAGTTGCTCCAGCTGTGTCTGCAGCTGGAGGTGTCTCCGTCCAGCAGGGCTGTTTATGTCCTCTATGGAGTCAGACTGATTAAGTCTCTCCATCAGGACCTGGTTTTCTGCTAGTAAACTACTCTTCTCTTCCTGGAGGGCTGCCACCTGTGGGAGGAAAGGTGGCAAGAAGAAGAGAACAGAATGGAAATATGCAGAGGGAAGCAGAAACAGAAGAAAAAGTAGTGAAATGCAAAGAATCAGATGAGCAGGAAGAAGAAAACAACAACAGGAAAAAAAAGAGGAATGGGCATGGTATGGAGGACAGGAAGATTAAAGAGAGGACATGACACCACAGGTGTGGTACAGATGGAGGAATATAAGAAAGATGGAGAGACAGAAGGCAAACAAGTTACAGTAGCAGAAAATTGCACAAAAACTGCCTTCTAAAGGCATTAAATACATTATGTAATAGACAATCACTGCAGCATTTATTTTGGTAACAATGCCAACACACACTAAACACACTTCTACAAGGCAAACCAACAAGGTTGCTAGGAGGACTTTATATGGTTTGTCTTCTGATCGTGGTAGACATGGAATCAAACTCCACACAAAGCAAAGCAGAAGCTAGTTGTTGTTTTTTATCTAACACAATACTAAAAGATTAGTAAACAGCAACAAATCCGTGAACTCAGTTTAAGTAGAGAGAAAATACAAATATTCTTGAACAATTGATACAATAATATCTTAATAAGTACGAATATTTATGTTATAAGTGTTATATCACCTGGAATTTAAAACCATTAACACGATATCTCAGCCCATAAACGCTACTGAGCTTTTCGGATTTTTCTGAAAATCACCTTTCAATGAGCCCAAATCAGTATTTTCCACACATTAAATAACTTTTACACCTTTTGAGTCATGGACAAAGAGCTGATAGGATTTCAATTAGGAATTTTGCCAACAGGACCAGTATTGTGAACATGTTTTGTGTTTGCTTCTGTTCTGGTTGAGTGTATAGACCTGTGTTTAGTTCACTGTTCATATACTGTACATAAGTGCTTTTTTCCTCTTTGAACACTTCCACGTCTAAGATGTTTAAAAGTGATATGTGGACACACTTTTGACCAAATTGCACTAGCATAAAAAAAATATTATTATCCATTCTCAAAAAACAGAAAAAGGTTTGTTGAAAACATAGTTGATTCCTAGAGGTACTGAGTTACAGTACATGAAATGGTGCATGCTGCTAGTGCAAGGTTACTGGTGTCTAGTAATTACATATGAATAATACACAGCAAATATTATATTCAGCAGTACAGCAGAGAAATCACTCTTTCTTTGAGTCATTCCAGAGGCAAAGCTTTTCCCCTTCATGTCTACTGTTTCTGTGAGAAGCATGAAACACAACACAGTAAAACAGCAGGAGGTTATTAGTGAGGGGATGACATCTGACACACCCACACAAAACTGCAGTTTTGGCTGGTGTGCCCCAAGTAGACCACGTATATACGTGTGCACAAACAGTTGTGCACAAACGTGTACACATGCATGCACACATAAGTAGGAGAGGGGGGGGTTCCAAAGGGAATGCTTGTGCAAGCAGACTGAAAAAAAATCCAGTAGTGTTAGACACACCACACAACAGTTATAGAAAAAGCGACAGAAAGAAAACAAAGTTTGGATTTACCCTCTCTTCTAGCTCATTAAAGTCTAACCTCAGTCTATCACGCTCCTCTTGGACATGGAGGGCCTTCAAAGCAAGGCACACAGTATTGAAACAGTCAGAAAATAAGAGGAAACTGAATTAACACAACAGGAGAGCAAGCAACCCTTTAAATTACAGCTCCATTTTTCTTCTGTTTTTTCATGATCAGTTTATCAACATTAAGGTTATTCTCACAAGGATCTAATTAAGCATTTCAGTCTATTAAAGGCTGATCTATGCAAAAGAATTAGCTGTTTTGAGACAATGTAATTATGTTGTAATTATGCAAAAAGGGAGCTGCCTTTTAAAGTGTAACCAAAAGGTATGAATTATGACAAATTCAGTTTTATAGTAAAAAGTTATAAAATACAGCAGAAGAGATAAAAAGTTAAATTTTACTAATGTCTACAGGGGCGGACGATATTCCAGACGCTACTGCTATTTTATTAATATTTAAAACTATGAGAAATAAGAAAGAACGTTTATAAAATACCAGAACCAAGCAACACTGTCCCCTAGGGGGCATGAGGGGGCAGACTAGGGCTTAATTGGATATTAGCAGGACTGCGTCAAGTGATGACAATTTGTGACAACATGCACATCTGTTGCTTAGTCACTGCAGGTTAGGCGAGGGTGCCATATCACATAAGCGACTGCATAGTTAACAGCAAGCAAATCCCCTGGCCTAAGTTTATACTGTACAAAGACGTATAAATCCATTTTTCGAGGGGCATCAAACAAGTGCATAAAACCAACCTGCATGTCAAGCTCACGACACCTCTGGGCGATCTCTTCCTTTGTAGCTAAAGCATCATTCAGCTCCTCAACTGTCTTCTTCAGCTGTAAACAAAAATTAAACAACAACAAAAAAAATTAAAAAATACAAAGATCCAATTTTGTTGTCACTTGAATGAGGCTAAAGAAAAACAGGGCACTGTGTGTAAAAAGACTGGTGTTGAGTTTTATGATTCTTTACAAGGGAAGTCCTCTGAACTTATGGACCATATTGATACAACTGTTCACAGAAGTCTGCATACCTGTCTGTCTAGATCCACATATGAGTCATTTCCTCCTGTCACTGGAGTCTCTTTACTCATCAGCTACGGAAACACAAAATAGATTAACAGTGGGAAGAAGTTAAGTGTGCAGAGAAAAACAAATGCTCACTGAAGCAGTTACACCTTGGTTCTAATGACAGAAATCTGGCATGCAGTCAGTGTTAACTCTTTTATTCCATTCCAGCAACAAGAGTGAGTTGGAGGCTTCAAATAACAAAAATGCCATTACCATTACCACTGAAAACAAATTATACGGTGTAAAAAAAAAAAATATATATATATATATATATATATATATATAACTATTTTATGGTGGCATAGCATATTTACTGCAGTGCCCAGCTGCATGAAATACAAAAAAAGAACGCAAATAATAATTTTCTTTGAGTTGTTTAGCTAAGTCTGAGGTGCTTCCTCCTTTCATTCCTAAAGCTGTGAGACACTGTTTGTATACCAGCTTTTTGTAGTCCATAATTTGTCCCTGATCATGTGACTCAACCACTGGAGCATTTTTTCCTAAGTCACATCAGTCCAGTGGACCTGTTGCTGTACGGCTTCTATCCCACACAGCTGTTGGCTTTAACTTACTTCCTTCTTTTTTCATTTAACCTAAAATTACTTATTTCTCTTAAAAATCCTAAAAAAAAAAAATCAACTCTCATCTGTATATACTAGTTGATTCAGGTCTAAACAGTGTGATAGTCTACCTCTTGGATGGCTGTCATGACAACATGCTGCACTGACTCCTCCATCATCATTATGGTCTGGATGTATTCTAGAAGACAGAAAAACAGACAAAATGTCATTTAGCTTTACTTTAGTTGTTAATGTAATAATATATAAAAGAAGATGTTTTCGGATCAATTTCCATATCACACACACACACAGTACGCGATATGCACCTTGCTTCTGTTCACAGTTGACAGCACAGCCCAGTATAAGTTGCAGCATCCTCCCAAGTTCAGCTGCGTCAGAGTGTTCTCCAATAAGGTTAACATCTGGCAGTGTGAAGTCATTGATATGTTGGCCTAGAACCTAAACAACGGCAAAAACATTTTTTTTTAAATAATCTATATATCAAATTACATGAAAACACGGTTTATCATGGACTAGATTGTGCAGAAGGGATTAAGGGTGGAGTAGTCACAACTCCCTGAAAGCAATACAAATGCTAAATGACGCTGGTTTATTCTAAAGTAATTACAATAGATACTACTTACCTCCTGGTTATAGTCTAGGATGCCTTTCAGAATTTTTTTTAGATTGCTGACCTGAAACAAGAATTGAGAAACGTTTCACCAGAAAATTAAGAAAGTAATAGTAACAACAAATGAGACACTGATTGCCAATCAATGCATAGAAGTAGCTGAATTACCTAATTATTCATTAAGAACACATACTACCATGATGCCACTTCTAAAGATGTTGTTCATTTACGCTTAGGGCAGGTCTCCTGATATTAAGCTAATAGGATTAAAGAAACTACCACCAAATAGTCTAAATTTGAATCGTGCTGTTAAAACAAATAATTGCTGATACTCACCTTTAATCTCCAGTTGTCCCCAACCTCTGGCTTGATTCTGCTAATCCAAGCGTCATTGAAATACACTACATCTCTAGAAAAATCATACAGATGACAGAGGAGGAATTGAAAGCCTGGACTTTTTCTTAAATGTGCTTTTGTGAATGAACAAAACATACACAAAGTAACCACTAATGAACACATAAGTAAAAAATGTGGTAATATTAAATTCTGGTATATTGCTGAGTATATCATTCGCTTTACAAATGAAAGGCAGAACATGCCTCTACCATTATAACAGAAAAATGCGACTGAAATCAACAACTCTTTACTTTTCTAATCCACCTACATGAATGATAACTTACATTTTCTGTAAAGCTTGGGCCATGACAACACCACTTGTTAAGTCTTCTATGGTTTTGCATGGAGCCTCCACTCCAAATGTCTGGATCTAAACATCAAACAGATACACACATACACACAATGACTGATAGGCAAATGATAAAACAAAGTAATTTCGCACATAAAATACTTGCTTAAAACATTCAGCCATTGTACGTGAATTGTTAACGTTTTTTCATGAACCCATTTAAACTTTACACATGCAGTTAAACATTATCGCATCTGGAAACAACCGCAGTTTTATCTCACACAGGAGTTGTGAGTAAAGTTCCTTGCTCCAAAGCATCTCAGTTAAAAGGGAGAGGGCAAGCACTATTTGTTCACTATCCCCACGGTTAAGGGCCCACTTCAGTCCACACTAGTGGTGTTCCGATCGATTGGCCACTAATCATTATCGGCTGATTTCCGTGTAAAAGTATGTGATCAGCGTATTCCGATCAATGCCTTTCATTGCTGACACAAAAGCCGATTACCTGTAGCCCATATTTTGCAGCCTACAGAGGCCCTGTGTGCAGTGTAGTGTCCCCCTATCCTTCACACTGCGCAGGCATGTGGCGGGAAATCATAAACCAACATGTCTGCTGTGTGGAACTTGATTTCAATCAGTATTAATAAATTACTAAACTAAACATCTGGATAGTAGTTAATAGTTTCAGAATTAGTTGGTTTCAACATTACTGTAGCGTTAAATTTAATTGTTTTGATACACAGCTACAAAAGTCTCTGGAAAATGGTATTTTGATGGTACATTTCTACAAGCTCACACACTCCTGTAGACTTTCCTTCAGCTGTACTTGTCATCATTACAGTTTCTCTTACATCACCTCTGTCACTATTTTCAGATGTGCCTTCTTCCTTTCCAGTTGCTTCGCTTGGCATGACTTTGTTGTCTTTCTACATTTCATTTTATTCCTCTGGGCTGAAAGTCTGTTGCCCAGACAGAAGTAAATATTCGTCATTCTGCATGCTAAACAGTCTACATGCCAAAATCAGAAAGGAAACAGGGCAGGAATGTTGGAAGTCTGGAAGGAAGAAAATGAAGAGGCTGAAATTCTGCCTGCATATGCTCTTGTGCGTTTCACTTTACATTTATGAAAAGCAGCTCTCACAGTCACAGATTTACCAAGAGATGAAGGCAACAAAAAAGCAGTCCTATACATTGGCCTAATAGTGTGCAGGACTGCTTATCAACTGACCCGAGTGGTCAGAGTAACCACAGTAACACAAATTCAAGCTGGATTAAAACTTAACTAACATGTCATAAAACTACTGTAGAAATCTGTACATTTTCTTAAAATAATCATTAGATTATAGATTCTATAGATTCTTAATTCAAAATTTAGTGAAACTGTTAAGCTTTCCAACCTACTGTGAATGGCTGATTCACAGTAGGTTGGAACCACACGACCATAGTAAACAAGACATTTGACACTGTCCACAGTAAAGGACACACTTCACATGGCACAAGGGCACCATAACACCAACACATGACACTTACTGGACAGAATAAGATACAGTTTCTGCAAATGTTTCTAAAAGCTTGTAAACTGTTGTTAAACTTAAAGGTTCACAGTTAGAAAATCAGTATAATACCTTAGTTTGGACTCTTGCCTTATTGACTGTGAAAAGTTCATTAGGGGAGCAGTTAAGGTTAAGCTACATCAACATCTGACTTCAATTAAGATCTTACACAAACTTACTGCCAGTAACTTTCACTGAAAGCTTCCCATATTGTTATTTTAAAGTAAGTAAGCACAATATGACAACACTGAAATTTGATTTAACAGTTGCCACTTTCCTAGATCTGATCACCCTCAAAATATAGGTATCATTTTATCTATATCTAATAGTATTTCTAACTAGTTTTAGGGCTTCTGGTAAACAAACACCAACATCAGTCGTGTAGCTAGTAGCTAAAGGCAGCCACTGGCGCAAAGCCTTTATACAACAGAAACAAAACAACACCACTTATGTGTTGACCCTGTTTAACTGAATAGTGCAGCCACATTTATACTGTATCACAATCAAGAATACACCCGTTCCTGTGATGCTACACTATCTTGTAGAAAGGGTTACATGCTTAGTTCCTGTGTTTCGATACTCTAAAGACATGATACTGGGAAGTGGAATGACACTGCAACTATTGAAATATAGCAAAACCACTGGTGTCGATGGTTTTGCAGTAACACTACAGTATGCAAAAAAACACAATATAAGCTATACAATATTACACTATTTAAACATTATGAACATGTTAATAACACATAAGCAGTGCACAGGAACACTGAACATGGTGATACATTTAGTTGATTGACTGATTTACATTCTAATCTTTTGTTTCCAATGTCATGTGAGAGCCACATGCTCAACTACATGCTGCATCAACAAAACTGTTCCATACAGAACACGGAGTTACAAACAGAACATATGTCTATGTGATCTTTCATGAAAAGACACAGCAGAGCTGTGCACTCACAGGTGAGTGCCTTTATTCTGTGTAGGACATTGTACACTCTACCAGTTATCAGTGAAAGAAGCCCCCTTTGCCGGCTTTATTTCAATTGCTGATGGCATACAAATTCTTTATTTATGTTGCACTTACAGCTGACACCTTCATCATGATTATACAAATATGCTTATTTAGGTAAACTGATGAGCAAAAAAACAGTTAGCAAGAATTAAACATTTTGACAGCAGCTGGTGCGTGCTAGCACTCAACTAGAGCTGAAGGATATTGCTAAAGATGTTTTGTGCATTACATATCTAATTACTATTCATGGCCTGAATCGATCAAGCTGCCCTTCACAATAATGTGAGGAGAAACAGGGCATAGGTTATTCCTTGTACTGAACCTCTGAGCTGTTGATTCTGAACTAAAGGCCAACTGACTTAGTGTGAGCTGCCCACACTTTGTTGACTTCATAAATCTATTCTTCACACACTGCTTGGGGCTATGTCATGTCTCTTACACCATCAACATCACCTCTCAATCAGCTTAATCTAATTATATTGTATAATATATACACTTTATTTATTATAACTCAACTTGCATACTTAAATGTTCTGATTTTTTTGTATGAATTCAATATTTGGCTTGATGGCAACATCTGGTGGAAATTTTGCATCAATAGCCCACTTAGAAATCCCCTTACTGATAAAAATGCTGATGTGTCAAATACTTATTTCCCCCGCTGTATTTAACAGTGACTAGAGTAAAAAGAAGGTCCACAACCAGGTATGCATCTGTGGGAAATTTCTGTACTCTTGATGCCCACCACAGAAAATCTTGTGGTGGTCATCTATCTATGAAGTATCCTAGATCATTTCTGTGTCCAATGTGTATGTGAGCTGCAATGTGTAAAGTGATGACTTAAAACTAATTAATCTGGAAACAAAGAACCATGTGAACTCTAGGTTCTAGGTAGCAAGATTTGCTTCGGTGCCATAGTCTTGGTAGATTAAAATCAGTCTGCTTTGATTACAGCATCAACTGTAATCTGCTTCACAGATAAGAAAGTTTAGTGGATTCTAACTGAAATAAGTTTAAATGACACCAACAGTTTTACAGTGTTTATTGGTAATACCAACATTAGCTTGGGTGGAACACAAAGATTAACAATGCAGTAAACAATCACTAGAAAATATTCACTGCAAAACAAGCAAGCCCTAGCTAAATTGTGAACACATTGTACCCTGAACACACAATACGGTCACATTTAACACAAACAGGGTAGACTGAGGTCCAACAAGGAAATCCACACCTACAGGTTTGTGGAAACAGATGGGAAGGAAGATGGTTTAGCTATGGAAAAATAATACGTCACAAGGCTAGAATCAAAAAATGGGCTGGAAAAACATTCACATTAACTCATAATGAAAGTGATAAGAGTCAGTTTAAATAATTAACATCACAGTTTCCACAAATATCCACATAGGGAATGTACAATATGCCAGTATATAGTTAATAGTTTCTATTTTGATAGTAAATGTGCATTTAGTGCCTGATGAAGACACTAGCAACCTGTGCAACCCATTGCATTTCCTTGTAAAGCATGAGTGAGCCATAAAGGACAAAGATGTTTTTAAAGCAGTGCTGTAGCATTGCCTGTATCCTGTCATTTTCTTGTTCAAAGTACTAGTCTTGTTGAGTAGTCTTTGTATACAGCATGCATTTGTTAGAAATGCCTAATTACAGTTATCAGTACACTTGGTGACAACACAACATTTCACCATGTGTATTTATAACTGTAAATACTCCACCACATATTGTGCAGCTAATGCTTCATCAATGAAATGGAAGAATTTTCTAGTACAATTAATAATCTATTCTAATCATAAATATGCTTATTTGGGTAAAAAGGAAAACCATAATTCATGTTTTCCCCAGTGACTACAATTTCATGACATCAAATTGTACTACTCACATCATATTAACTTATTAGACAAACTGGCTTGTACAACAGGAAATAAATTTAAAAAATGGCTGACAGAGACGATGTATTCTAAAGTCACATACAGCTTACTTATATATTATTAGAGGGAGTATCACATTATACTGTATGTCTTGGGCTGTAGAAAATCTGACAATATATTTATGATAAACCGCCATTACTTTGAGATTCTAGCACAACAAACCAGTACAATAATCCAACATTTTCAGTTAGAAAGGCCGTCCGCATATATTGACCAAAAACACAAAATTGGCACATTATCTCCACTGCTATTATGTAAGAGGTACAATCTCCTGTGTTTTTAGTAATAATCAGTCAGTCACACTCTGACTGGTGTGACTTCATTTAACAGGTATGTAAGGAATTTTTACCAGCCACATCATTACGATGGACATGAAGGAAGGCTACTCTGAGTTGTTATATACAAAACAAGCTGACAACAAGAGGAGGTGTCAGTGATGGACAGACAGATAAAGGACACAGATTGGCTCTGCATGTGAACTAAATTCATTAATTTGTAGAATAAATTCTGTACTGAAACCATCATTTATTTTATTTCAATTATTAACTTATCGTGTAAATGAAAAACATTTTTACGCATTTAAGCATGCAAGCTCTGAAAGGCTTACCTCTCAATTTCACAAATGAGAATCCATATATTGATTTCAAGTATGACTGAATGTAAAGCAGCACATGACTCTGACATTTATGTCAGTATTGTTTAGTGAAACACATAAGGACATATTAACAGTTTTTACCGCCTCATCTTAGCCAACTCATTCATAATTCTGTTTGAGATGTGTGACCTACATGTGCCTGGCTATTCAGTTCTCAGACATGAAGGATCTCCGCTTTAGATTAAACGTATCACACATTACAGACTGTCATATCTAAAGTATTACTACATTAACGAAGGCCAGGTACTACATCAGCACTATATTTGAGCAGAAATGTCCCAGATCGAGCCACATAGCTGAATTTCAACTATGTAAACATGATCCAAATGGTAGCATGTGATCCTCTAATCTGACGCTTTTTCTCTACTCGCTGGTTAAGATCTTTATTGTCCAAGCTTTGACTGAACATATTTAGGATAACGTTACAAATCTACCAGCGGTAAGATAACGAACCGTGTGTTTTAAATGTGTGATCACAGGAAAGAATAGGGAAGGGAAAGCTGACGAAATGATACACTGGACAACAATGACAGGAATTCAGACTCAAAACAGACACCGTGCTGTAACGCAATATGCTCAATCCAGATGAAAAACAGCCTTCGCCAAAAAAAATAAATCACAGAACATAAACAAGGCCAGTTTGTCTACTGTTGATGTTACAACATAAGGCACAGCATTAAGAAAGTTCAGCTAGCTAAATGGACGGTAAAAGGGAGATATCTAGAACCAAAACCATAATCTCGACTAGGTTTGTGGCTCGCTGGCAGTTAGCATACACATCAGCAGCTAAAGCAGCAAACAGCTGGCCTGCATACGTAACCAACGTAAGCTCGAGTCGTTTCCCTCTAGTCTGCTAACGTTATCCCGTTAGCTCGCCGACCTAGCATTAGCACTGTATGCTATCTAGCATCGCCGGCGCCGAAGAGCTGTCTGTCAGTAAAAAGAAACCCCGAAACTTCGTATTTGATTACCTACCCATGTCAAGAGGCTTTCGCAGAGCTCCATTCGATCCAAAGACTCAGATGTAGTCATTGTTACCTAAAGTAGACTGTGTGTCAAACAGAGCCTCAAGTTAACAGTCGGCTTCATGCACTCCCGAGGTCTCTCGCTCTGTGGGCGCCTGTCTCACAATCCACCGGCCAATAGTCGGCTTCGCTGCTTCGCTGCTCCAGCGTCTACCGGGCTGGGGCTGGGTGGGCGGAGTCTGCAGTGTCTGTAAAGGAAAACTCCGACGATTACAGAAAATGCTCCATTGGGAGAAAACTGACAACGCAGACGCTGTCAATAGCAGGAAGAAAACTACAAATTAAAGAACTTTCCCCTGCTGTGCTGGAGTTATCGCTAGGCCTCACTGCCATTGGAGTTTAATTGTGGTTGGGTGGTGCACACTGCCAAAAATATGTAATTTTAAAAATAACCACAAAATAATGGGCACTCAGGCATAGGAGCCCCACAGGTGCAGAGTCATTTGTCCATTTTGCTTAACCCAGGCAAGAGCACAGAAAGTACTGTGAACTACTTAAACATGCTCAAAGTCATCTGTAACATGTATGATACAACTGTTCTTTTACTATATTGGTTCCCAACCTAAATTAGGAGCATAAAACAATTACCAGTTTATGAATATTTATTCTACACACATATTTCTTCAATTCCCTTTTCTTTCTCAACTAAAATTATAGAAAAAATTATTATATATACATAATTGGTGTGACAAGTGTTACAAACCAGAGATAGAAATTTTTATTTAAACATTTTTCTACACTCAACCTACAGCCTAACAATGAACACAGATATTGACTACAGATGATAGTCTGATAAACCCACAATATCTAGTTAAAAGAAATTAACACATTAACACTATTTTGACCCCTTCAGCTATACTTATCTGTCTCCTTAAGCAAAGGGTTTCATATTAAACATTTATGAAATGTATCTTGACGTGTACTTCGAGTATGTCTCCAAATTCTGATGCAGATTCCAGCAAAGCAGCCACAGTATTTTCCCACCACAGATTCTCACCTAACCGGTCCTCAGCTGTAGAACAGCAGGAACATTTACAACAAGTGTTGTGCAGCTTAATCAACAGGAAGAGTAAAAAGGCATGACAGCTTGGCATGTGCCACACCTTAAAGGAAGACTCACGCTGAACTGTCAAGCTGATGAATTTTACAGTTAACTGTTGATCCACACACACCTCCATCTCTCGCCTTTCTACTATTCATGGATGTAAAGGCCACTGCTTGCTCAGCAAATACAGCCCCAAGAAAGCAAATGGCCTGGATACAGTTTCAGTTCCCTTTAAGCCAGCCATTTTCTGCCTGAGGATCACAACTAACTATTTACTCAAAGTAACGTTAGGGTATCAATACAAGCATATTTCATTATTTTTTTCTCTCCCTCAAAGTCAAAAGTCAAACAAGAGAAGAGAGAAGGTCCCTTTGGCTCAACTGGTGAGTACAAGTTATGGACTTTGTTGATTCAAGTCAAAAATCTTGAGAAATGCATCTACTTTGTTTTTAATTCATGTCTTTGATTCGTCATTTTAACAGTCCAATATCCCACTCCCTCATTTTACATCAATCTAGTCCTCAAGAAAATGTTATTTTGCTAAATAAATATACCCATTACAAAACACAGGCAAAACATTAACTGACTCACATGCTCTACATGTTAATTTCATTTTTTGTATAATAAATAAATAAATGACTCCCTTTTTCAAATGTATTCATCGATTAAAAATATAAGACACTGATCATCCACAAATTGGAGAATCTCAAAAGCTTTGCAACGTTTAGTTTCTAATCTTCATCTATTCTTCACATTCATATCTAAAGAGAGTTTATAATTACTCTTCGATGCCTTTAGTTTGTTTTTGTTTATGATCAAAGGATTACTATTTTCGCTTTTTGAATAGATGTCTACTAACAGAGAGGTCATTATGAATTAGACATGTTGGCCAGTGAATCAACATGTCACATAGACTCTTGCAATACGGCTCAGATTTAATAAGCTGTTGTAAAATGACTTAGTGATTATCACACATGCATGAAATTGTGTTTTTCAAGTCATTATGAATATGCATAGTCAACAGTTAAGAAATAAGTGCATCATCAGTGTAACTGATCAAACAGTAAGATGGTTCTCTCAACGCTCTTGTCTGGTAAGAGACAACTTGGACACAACAGATAGCCAGTTTTAAATGCATATAATTAAGACAGAACATTAAAAATCACGATATTACAATACTGTCTCCATTATGATGATTTTTACATTGACCAAACTGACTGACATCGGCAATACTGTCATTGATATTGGCTGGTAGTAATGCTAGTCTTTCAGACAGGGGTGACCCTGGCTTAGCAGTGTGATTTAAAGTAGATTTTGACATCCCTATGAAGCCCTCCTTATGTTGTGCTGCTGTCAACCTTGAATTGATTCAAACTATGAATCACTGATGGTGAAGTCTATGTACAGAGTCAACATTCAGAGTTCAAACTTTATCTAACCTCTTTTCAGAGTCACACTGAAGTCACACCCCAAATCAGCGTTACTGAAGAACTATTGTTTGAACAATTTTTCAGTCCTTTAATGTCCACCTCAGCAGCTGAGATTCCTCTTCCTGAGCCTGCTATGTGCAATGGAAGGCCTTTTTTTAAACCACGGTTCTCTTAACCATTCAGTCTCTGTGTAACCACCTCTCTGTACATGATAGATATATACACAAAGAGAAGTAGGATTACAAAGAAATCATCCATGAATCCCAAGAGACCAAAAAGAGCCTCAGGGAGGATATCGAGGGGGGAGGCCAGATAGGTGATTGCACCAACTAGGCAAAGAAGTATTCGAATCCTGAACATCCAGAAGAGGCCACCCACAGAAAACATCTCCCTAAAGGCATGACGAAGCAGGGTGGGCACATCTCGCAGCCTGTCCATATACTGTGGAGATAGACAAGAGAAAAAATGATGACAAATTCTGTTTTAAGTATATCCCCCAAATTATAATGCACTGTAGAATGTAGCTTGTATCTAACTTTTACACTTCTATACTTCACCACCAGAGATAAATAATATACACAGCTCAATAGGAACACATCTAGAATCTGAATACTGCATTAAATAGGCTGAGGTAACCTTTAACTACTGCAGTTTAAAGACGGATCAGGCTTTAGTATACTCACAGATCTTGGCTGGCCTGAGAACCTGCGGTTGTAATCATTAAGGTCTCTTAAAATTAGTTGAGGTTCTGCCTCACCATCCTGGACTTGCTGAGGAGTGGCATGCTCATGAAACAGTGGGAAGAGCAATGTTACCTGGAAAAGGGGAAAAGATTATTACAGGACAACTGTAACATTAAACATTAACGTTAAAGTAAATTTAGAGATTAAACCTGCATTAACCAAAACATGTAAAAAGAACTATAATACTGAGGACCAAAGGCACACTAAGCATGGACTGAACAGGTTACACAATTATCACCTGTGTTGCCATTTAATATGATTAAAATATGATTTTGATGAACTATTCGACTCAAAATAAAAGTTACTTCAGACCTATAGACAAACAATTGTGCAAGTCTCAAGAAATTATAATATTTCCTGGACACATTTGGATATTACAGAACAATAAGGGCTACTAGTGAGTTTGTTCATTATGTGTACATCCATACCATTTGTCTGCAAATTGGGCAATTGATAGCCCCCAACCAGGTGCCATATCTCCAGTAGGCTATAATGCAGGAGCCTGCATAGAGAAAGGAAACACTATTAAGTGAAAAACAACTACACATATGCATCTTTTAACATTAGTGATCTTTCAACAACAAAATAGCACAAAGGAAAACATCTCCACCAGTGACAAGCTTTGTCCTCTCTATTTCATAAGGCAAATGCTTTGTGCATATTATAAAGATCTATACAATCAACATACCACAGAAAAGGTGTCCACAGTTGGTTTCCACAGGCAGAACGGCCTGTTGTAAACACACAGGACAAGACATGTCCGTGTAATACTGCTGCCTTGCATCTGGCTGAGGATTTTCATCCTGACAAAAAGAAATTATACATACATACAAATTAAAAACACATTTATTAACAAATAACACAAATTATTTGTTTTAATATATGAGCAATGGTAGATTAGACTATTTATATTTTTTATTAAAAAGAAAAAAAACATCATGTAAATATGACTAAAGATTGAGTCATGGCAACTGGACTTCTTTCTTCCAAGTAGACATTTCGTTCTGCATCCACAGAACTTTATCAATCTGAGTGAAGTTGATAAAGTTCTGTGGATGCAGAACGAAACGTCTCTACTTGGCAGAAAGAAGTCCAGTTGCCATGACTCAATCTTCAGACAACTTTACCTGGATGACTGAGAATCTTCACAGACATGTAAATATGAATGATACAAATAGTCTTTAGTGCTGCAGCCCTTTTGAAAAAATCATGTGGTAATTTGACAACATACACTTTTCCGTCCTGTTTAGTTTTATTCTAACCTAAATGCATAAGAAACCTTTATACAACAGAAATTATTTTACAAATGTGTTATTTATTGCAAGACATAGATAAGATACAAAAATAATTAAGATTTGAGTATTTGAGTTAAGCTTGTGTATGAAAGGGATGATCCTTCACAGAATCTATTGTTTTTTTAAAATTCCCTGGCATCTTAAAACAATATTGTTCTAGTTTGAAATATGAAAATTATATTATATTATTACAAACATTCTATTACTGTCATTGTATTCATCTTCCAACAGATCTCATTATATATTTGGCTAGAAAAGCCAGTGCTCTATTTGCCTCTACACAGTACCTGCTCTGTTTGGAGTTGTTGACGAACGGCACGGACATGCTCCTGATTCTCAGGATGAATGTTTTGCTGCTCTTGTCTGCAAAGGTCAAAAAGCAAACACATGGCATTAGTATTCTTCAGCTTTTTTTGCCAATATTTAGTTTAGCAAAAAACAACAAAATAATGCACAAGACATATTTAAAATTAAGCTGCCAGTTTCATCATTTAATTTACAGAAATCTTCTTCTTACCTGCAGAGCAGAGTGAGCAGGCCTGCAAGGAAGGTAACACTGAGGACTACAACAAATAAGACCTGGTTGCTGACACCTTCGATGAGGGTGTCCTCATCTTTGACCAGGTAGTCCAACTCCCCACACTGACTGTCCTCCATCACCCACACTCATAGCCTACAACACTAGAAAACAGACAGAAAATAGGTTAGCCCTTCACTGGACATTATACAGTATTTATTTAATGTCATATTTAAATCTTGTTAAAAAGGACAGAAATAAGAAAACACTATATAATTACAATGAATATATACATATTTCTACTTTCATTACTATGAGTGAACAAAGCTTGAAATTCTTTAATCTGAAATATGATGCATGGTATTTCAACATATAGCTTTTTCTCTGAACAACAAGCAGAAGCTTTCTGTGTAAAACTGTTTAGTATCGTCTTTGCAGAAAATGACAGGCTAGTTTGACTGAACTTATAACACTTCATGTCAAATAAGCTTCTGTTATTTACTTAAATATAAAATGTTTAAGTAGATTTAAATTAAGGGCATATGTGATATTTTCAGCATTAAGCTAACAAATTTTAAATTATTTAGCGTTGTACAAGTTAGACACAATAGTGATCCTAAATGTCTTTATTGTTAGCATATGCAGCGTTACCAAACTAGCGTTAGCCAACATTGCTGGACTGGGTAATAATAACTTCACGTAGTCCCAAGAATACTTGTCAGGTCAGTCTGGTACTGGATTACTCTCCTGACATTAACAGCTAGTACTGTTTCCCATAAGGTTACAAATATGTTCCTAGTCTTCTTATTGCTAGCTAAGTTTAGCGTTAGCATATAGTAGCCTTAACTTGCTAGTGTTAATGTGCTGCGATTCATTTATTAACACTGCTGACGTTGCTAAGATACTTTGACAGCTCCTCGGCGGGACAGTGGCTAACCTTAGAGCTATCACACGCAAATGAAAAACGTACAGCTGGTCTTCTAAATCCGAGCTCGACCGGACCATTAGCGTTATCTTTCCTAAATAATAAACATAACGTTAGCTAATGTTATCCCTCTGCCTGTTCAACCAAGGCAGCCAAAGAGTCACCGTATGACGCAAGAGCACAATCGTGACAATATAAGCCACCGACTGAAACACAGTCCATTGCAGTGTAGGCGAGGCACGACGAATGACCTCACCTATCGACAGAAAGTCCACCCTTTTCCAGGCGTCCCACTTGTCAAGTCCATTCACTTCCCCGAGACATTTTGTTTCCAGTTATAACAGATTTTAGCAGTGACGTTACTCCCTAAGCAGGCTGCTCGACACGGTATGACTCAGTCTGATTACCACTTTAACAGCAAGTGGTAGCATTGTTGCTTTGTCACTAGTTGCTTTTGCGTCAGGTTTATGATTTCATCACTTTTGCATTCTGTTTCAGTTTGTTTCCTCCTCCTGCTTCTTCTTCGGCTGCTACTTCTTCTTCTTCTTTGCGTTTATTGGCGGTTGGCAACAACCAACTGGTGTATTACCACCACTAACTGGTAAAGAGTGTGGATCAGGGCACTCCCAATCAAATCAGATGTCTTAAGGAACTGAAAGAACCATCAGTGACATTTTCCCCAAAACGTCTGTTAACTTGTATTGTACTTTGACTTTTTCAAAATTTTGAGTTTTTGCTCAGAATTTTTTAAACTCAGAATTCTGAAAAAAATGTGAAAAAAGTCAGAACTCAAAGAATATTTTCATGGTGGCCCTAATCCTCTTCAAATTTCCCAAGATCTGTTGGGTGTTTTACTATAATCAGCAAGACTTTTCCAGTGCCCAGACCTCATTCTACCTTTTTAACTACAAGCCTACACACACTTGAGCCGCAGATGGCCCTTACAGCAACAACTATTCCCCTCGCTTACTTTGTGTTCAAAGTGTTCGAAGTGTTCAAAATTAAATAAATAAATAGGACATGATGAAATAAATAACTATGTGAATAAATAAGACACAGATATGTA
>JAUYWH010000014.1:13062411-13102094 GCA_034779795.1 Ctenopoma multispine | reverse complement strand
AAAGGGTTCTAAGTTGATGGAGCAGTAATCCAGAAGATGGCAGTAATGCAACGGAACGGATGCGAGCTGCCGTTAAAGCCCAAAGAAGAAGAAGAACTGTATTTCACACTGTGCGCAGTAGGTGGCAGTATTCGAGTTTACACCGAGTGTGAATATCCCCAAATACAAGAAGAAGTGTTGCTGGGATATCAGTATAAGAAAATTAAGCTAGCTCCAGCTAGCAAATAAAGTGATTTAATCTTACCACTGTATCTTTTCACTGAGGCAAAATGCCTCGTTATGCGCAGCTAGTGATGGGTCCTGCGGGTAGCGGTAAGGTATGTTATCAGTTAGTTACAAACGCCTTGTTGTGCTATTAAACTAAATCGCTAACTTATGCTAAGGCATGAGACTGTCTTGTCGGCACAGACCATGTTGTATTTGCCAGTAATTTACTTATTGTTTGAGTTTTATTTGTCTTTTCAGAGTACCTATTGCTCCACCATGATCAAACATTCGGAGAGCGTAAACCGCTCAGTTCAGGTCGTTAATCTGGACCCAGCAGCTGAGCACTTTGACTATCCTGTCATGGCAGGTGAATACAGCATGTTTTTACTTTCCTAATAACTACAGAGAACATACATACTAAGGCTAAGGTAAAAAAAAAGAAGATATTCAATGATGTTATATAATATATTTAGATATGGTATTAGATCAGTATATTTAGCACAGGTGTACTTTTAGATCTAATTTAATTAATTCATTATTTGGAAGTTAAGGTAACTTTTATTTTTTCAATTTAATGGAAATAACAATTCTCATCACAAGCTTTTAACTTTTCAAACTACATATTTCACATACATCATGAGGTCTCACAATTTAAAAATACATATTGAATATACATCTTAAGCTCTCACCAGTTACATACACCCATTTCACACATACTGATATCTTGCAGAGTTGTCATGATTGTTATGGAAAATGCAACATACTGGAATTACACTATAACAGATATTTACAATTATAAAAAATACTTTGTTGTATTTTATATATTGCCTTATTCCTTGTGGCACAAAGGAAATGAAAATAATGGAGATCTTAGTCTAACATAACTGATAACATAACTGTTGATGTCCTGATGGAAAGGATGGTGTGATCACAGATATGGTCACAATGTCAGCTATACTAAAACAGTAAAAATAAACTAAATTGAAATGTGCTTATGTAATATTATGTATCGTAGTGTATTATTAAAGATAGTGTGTATGAACATGCTTCTATGGTTAAATGGGTGGGGGTTCAAATAAAAAAAGTTGTGAATCATGTGCTAATATTTGTTAATTGCCATTGTATTTTATTATCTGGACCTATGTTATCTACATGACCCACATGACATCTTCATTGCTTTTATATCGCCAGACATTCGAGAGCTCATTCAGGTTGATGATGTGATGGAGGACGATTCGCTCAGATTTGGCCCTAATGGAGGCCTGGTTTTCTGCATGGAGTACTTTGCCAACAACTTTGACTGGTTGGAGGAAAGCCTGGGTCATGTAGAAGATGACTACATATTGTTTGACTGCCCGGGTAAACATTGCTACAGACCCATACTGAAGCCAATATAAGGCTAAGGGTTTACCCATTTCTATTTGTGCTGCATTAATGTTAGATGTGACAAAGGTTATGAGACGGTGAAGCAAAGAGAGATTTGGCTTGGGCTGATATGGGATGACATCTGCAGTTTTGACCGGTGGCATTTCTTCTAGGTCAGATTGAGCTTTACACACACCTGCCTGTGATGAGGCAGCTCGTGGAGCAGCTTCAGCAGTGGGAGTTTAGGGTGTGCGGGGTCTTCCTGGTAGACTCACAGTTCATGGTGGAGTCTTTTAAGGTAACAGTTACTTCATCTGTTTGATTCAATTAACTTTTTCTCTAAACACGGTTCATTGTAGCACTAAATTGCACATAAGGTGTTAGTGACAGCAAACCTGAAGTCTCACATTGTCCCTGTTATTTAACTGCAGTTCATCTCAGGGGTCATGGCTGCTCTGAGTGCCATGACATCATTAGAAATTCCTCAAGTAAACATCATGACAAAAATGGACCTTCTCAGTCCCAAAGCAAAGAAAGAAATTGAAAAGTAAGTTTTACATTAATGCAGTGTTGTTATATGTTGCATATATTTAATTCACATGGAACCTTAAGCAATGATTCACTTGAATGTTGGTACTAAAACCCAACTAAGGAAGCAGCGTTCATTATGTTTAGGTTTTTTTTTTGTTTACTGTAGATACCTGGACCCAGACATGTACTCAATGATGGAAGATAACTCTATCAGTAGCGCAAAGTTCAAGAAGCTGACAAAAGCCATATGTGGTCTTGTAAGTGAAGCCCTTGATTTGATCCTACATTTAGTTTTGAAGCAAAATTTTGAGGTGAGATTGTGTGTGTGTCTAGATCGATGACTACAGCATGGTGAGATTTCTGCCTTTTGACTGCACTGATGAGGAAAGTATTAACATAGTACTGCAAAATATTGACTTCTCCATACAATACGGAGAGGACCTGGAGTTCAAAGAGCCAAAGGTAAAGAAACAAAGGAAAGCAAAACACACACAAATACATCTAAAAATTTCACACTATTATCTAACTTCCCATTTCCATCCTTTTCTACAGGAGATTGAAGAAGAGCCTGCTAATCTAAATTATGATGAGATTTTTCAAGGCAAAACGGAGAGCTGAGGAGTTATCAAAGAAGTTATCCTACTAATAAAAACAAACATACATAATGTCCATCTGAAGAACGGCATGAGACTGCAAGGACACTGAGAAAGTGACATTTGGAAAAAGACAGAAGAGCATGAATATCTTGTCATCTATGATTAGAAGTGTTTTGTTGTTGTAATCTGTTTTGATGACTGAAGAAATTTGTGTTTCACCATATTTCATTTTTATTAATTTTAAGACGGTGTTGAAGTTTACAGAGTTGTTATTAAATACATGTACGAATATTATATTTTTTGAAGTAAAATATAACACAAAACCAGAGGTGAGGTACTTGTACTTTACTGGAGTATTTTCATTTTATGTTACTTTTACGTTTACTCCACTACAGATCAGAGGGATATGTATTTTTACTCCACAACAATTATTTTACTATCATTAGTTACTAGTTAATTCTACATTTACATCACCAGCATCAAATTCTTAATCTTTTTTTAATACACGTTTTTAGTGGAGTACTTTTATTTTTCATACTTGAAGTAACTTAGCAGTTGCTCTTTAATACTTTTATTTGAGTACAAAAATGAAAGGGTATTTATATTTTAGTGAAGTATTTCTCTGAGCAAGTACTTGCACTTTTACTGAGTATTGAGTTTGTACTTTTTACGCCTATGCGCACAACTGGAAACCTGTGCCAGCGCCCTCATGTGGTTGGTATACTACACGACATGTAGCCACTTCCTGTACAGCTGAAGGGTGGGATAGGCGGAAGCAGCTGAGGTGCTAGTATTTTTCCTTCGCTGAGGAGTTGGACTAATAACTATCACTCAACATGCCGGTGAGTAAATAATGCGATTGTCGACAGGCATATGTTTTTAGTGTGCGTTTTAGAGTACAATGACCCGCATAAAAAACAAACAATGGCCTCCAAGTTAACGTTAGCTTTGCTGACTAGAGTTGTTAGCATAGGTGGCTAGTCGCGCTAGCTCTACTTCACCATCCAGCGATAGTAGACGTGTCAGAAATCATAAATTCACCGTTGTTTCTTAGATGGAAATGCGTTTTAGTTTGGTATCTATAAATACATACATGCTATCTAGCATGATAATAGCATAGGTGCATGCTACAGTTCAGGTGCAGAGCAGCGGAGATGTGAGTGCTATAAGCGACATAGCTGACAGAAATGTAACGTTCAATTTCCGGGTAAAAATCTGTGAAATATACTTGAAACAGGCAGCCCTTTTTTATCTTGTTTTTAGGCGTATCATTCAAGTCTGATGAACCCTGACACAAGACTGGTGGGGAATATGGCTTTGCTCCCCATCAAAACCCAGTTCAAGGGACCAGCCAGAGGAGATGGTAAGACTGTATGATTATTTTATACACTTTGAAGTGGAGCAAACACCTCTTAATCATATAAACACATTAGTTGTGTTTAGCTTTCAGTGTATTCACTTGCTTATGTCAGTTTTGTCCATATGACGCGTTCAGTTCCTGTTAGAAGTTTCACCCTCACTTCCATATATGGCCCGAAATGCATCTTTCATTATTTATTTATTTAACAGTTTTTCATTGTCTTTACAGCCTGGAAATTCGTGATTAAGTCAGAAATTGTAGAACATTTTGGAGTAATTTTGTCAATCAAAACATAATTCACAGAACAGGAGATCACTGTTTCTCTGTAGCATTTGCATCACAAATTAAAACTACACTTTCACCACCTAAAAAATAACTCTGCATTGCTAAACAAGTTTGACGACACTATGGTGTATTGTGTTAAATTTACATTTGCATTTACTGACACCTTTTTTTATTTCAGGCATAGAATCAGACGTCATTGATGAGGCAATCTATTTCTTCAAGGCCAATGTTTTCTTTAAGAACTTTGAAATTAAGGTAGGATATTTACTGTCATTTGCAATAGCTGCTTGCATTTCTTTCTCATTCAAGGTGACCACAATGTTTAAAGAAATTAATATTAGAGTGCAGAAAAAAAAAGATCTTTAAACTTTGCTGCCTTCTTGAATTGACTGAAACTGTAGAACTTTATGTTGACAGTTAAGCTGTGAGGGTGATGGACAAGTATGTCACTTCCTGTATGAATTTTCTCTTCCCCATCTCTCTCTGTCTCTCTGTCAGCAGCTGTTCACTTCCACATGCCCCAGCTTGCTTCTTCCTGTTCTCATCAGATTTAAAACTATGCAAACTTTTTTTGTTCAGACCTGGTTGGAGTTGTACTAATATATGCTTTAATCAGAGCAAACATTCTTCAGTCTACTTCCATTTCATCTAGTAATGTATGGGTGTTTGTTTGTTTCTTTCAGAATGAGGCAGACAGGACGCTGATCTATGTCACACTCTACATTTCAGAATGCCTGAAGAGGCTACAGAAGGTAAATTCTATATTTGTTCTATGTATAGTTCACAGTGGTCTGCACTTTATGTTATGTTTATGACACAAATGGCCCAACAGATAGCTTTAAAGAATAATCAAATAAGAAGATACATATACAAGGAGGAATTAGCAACTTGAATGTCTGTTTAAATTAGTGTTTGTAGATTAGATGATCTAACCCTTAACATTGATTCATATTTACAGTGCAGCTCCAAAAGCCAGGGCGAGAAAGAGATGTACACTCTGGGTATCACAAACTTTCCCATTCCTGGAGAACCCGGCTTCCCTCTAAATGCTATGTACATTAAACCTGCAAACAAGCAGGAGGAAGGTAAGAACTGGCACCATAAACAAGATGTAATACCTGATGGGCTGTCTGTTAAGGTGACCTGAATTAAATTGTTGATTGTTGCTGGGAATTACCAAGATCCATTAGGGTGTTTTGTTACCCTGGACTAAATTAGTGCCAGTTACCTTGTACCCTTCTTACATTCGGCCAATTCCCAGTCTTTAAGAATAGCCAAAAATAGCAATGCTGACCAGGGGCACCATCAGCTTCAAGGATCTGAGGGTGGAAGTGCTGATTCATACTTCCTGGTTTCTTTTTTCTGCAAACTATCATTAGGAAAATGGGAAAGGTATACCCGTAGCAAGGAAATGTTTCTTTGTCACCCCATCTGTCATGAAATGTCAATGTTAGTTCATTGGGGTTACTGTTCAGTAATAGGCTCTGCTTTTTATAAGAACAACTCTTAACAGACTTCAGCTAGCCCAGAATAAGGCTGCATGATTTAGGATGTCCATATTACATTAGTACTGATTAAATAAACTCCCTGGTTTCTGGTAGAAGCTAAAGTTTGCTGTTGCCTATGCCTGTGTAGAGCAATATTTTCAGGCACAGCTCATTAATTTTTTCTGTATGTATACAGTAGTGTATTTGGTTAAACAGCAATTGATGGTTGTTACAATATTGGTTCTTCAACCTTTTCCAGAGACTATGAGGGCATATCTCCAGCAGCTTCGCCAGGAGACTGGCTTGAGGCTATGTGAGCGTGTGTTTGACCCCCAGACAGACAAACCTAACAAGGTGAGTCTGTTGTCTTCTAAATAACATCACTGCAGCTTTTCATGTTGCATAGCATTTGTGTCAGGCAGTCACATATTCTGATTATAACATGCAAGGAACATCAAAGTTAACTGCATCCAATGAGGTTCAAGTGGTAATGGAAAATGAAACTTGTTTACTTGAGAAGAGGAAACTGAGAGGAAATCTAACTATAGCTGTTTAAACAACTATATGCACATCCTGAACAGTACATATAGTTTAATATACTAAATACAGTATACATGCAGTAAAATTCCATATATTCTATTGTCTAGTAAACTGTGTTGCCACTAGTTGCTTTTTTTTCTTGCCATAATTACAGTGCAGCAGATAGACTTTTCTTAACAGAGGATTTTTTCTTGCAGTGGTGGATGTGCTTTGTCAAGAAGCAGTTCATGAACAAAAGTCTGTCTGCTCCTGGCCAGTGAACAACTCAGGATCCAGTTTCTTTTCAACATCTGCAAGATGGATGGATTTTTGTTTGGGTGAAATGGGAGGAATTTGAATTTGTGTTGCTAAAATATTTTATACTGAGTTAAAGGATGTGTATTTGATTGTCTTGATCTTGACTATATTGAGCTGGTGCTTAATTCAATAAAGCAATCATGGAGTTTAGAAAGTAATGTGCCTTGTTTCTTTCTTACTTACACAACATATATTCACAGAGTCTTTAACAGCAGCTCTAAAGGATGCTAAACCTGAACAGGTATATATTCAGTGAGGTGTAGATAAAAGTTACAGAGAGGTGAAAACATTTCTGATCAGTTAATGTCCACACTGATCTTTATTACCAGCTTTCACACCCAAACTGACCTCAAAGGTGGGTACTACTACATACTTGTTCCTCAGCAGTGTCCTTTCTAGGCATGAAAATTGCTCCATTAAGTCACTCTATCAGGAAATTGGTATATCTGAAGTGCTGTGCTGTACTATACTATAAGAAAAGACATTTCATCTGCACTTGTGCGATGACCCAGACGTATGGTTTTAAATTTAGCATCTAAAAATATCGTATGTTCATTACAAAATACTTTTGTGTCTTGTCTACTTTTTTCTGCATTAAAAGCAAGCCTTAAACTGCAGTCCTCACTGAATGTTTCTCTGCTTGCCAGTTGAAGTTAAGGGTGAGCTAAGTAGTAAGTTTTCCCCTCAAGTTCTCTGCAGGACAATTTCGACATGCAAGAAAGGAAAGCCGATGTCTGGATCTCCATCCCTTTAATAAGTGAAATACTCCAAAATTGCATAATCGATTAAACAACAGACTGGATGGCTCAGTGTAGCAGGTTGAAAATAAAAAGAAAGGGATCCAAAAGAGACTTTGCATTTTAAAGCAGCCTCTCTCTAAATAAATAGTTAATATAAGTAAACTAAATTTAGAAAATGGTGCATATATATCAGAAAGTAGATTTTCTCCAGAAATCTGCTGAGTATGTACATAACAGAAAAAAGTAATACGCTGTATAATTCACCTTCTTGTAAATAAAATGCTGATGCTTGAACAGAGAAAAGGTGATGATGAAAATTGAAGTAATGAAATGGGAAGTTCCAGCAGCAACAAAGCTGCTACCATTCAAAAAATATCAATTCATATATATCTATATATCAACAACAAATCTCAAACTGCAAGAAGATAAACATAATAGAGAAACGTATAACTGCTCAAAATTTCACAGCCATTTGTACTGAAGTATTGATGGGTTTATAAAAGTTTTTCTTGTTAGTCCTTTGCTTCTTTGGGCAACTGTTTGGTGTTGATAAGCCTTTGTCCCATGATCTTGGGGCTGTAACCAGTTGTCAAATGCCATCTGCATTTTTAACCTGAAACAAAATGTACAACTCAGCTCAGTTTGTAATTGTTTAAAACTGTGTCAAACTAACACACAACTGAATGGTTCTACAAGGAAAGACCTTGTAGTTGGTGTTCACCTAAATTAACTTGATATGTATGGAAATAATTTTTTTTGTAGCTCCATATTACTCAGTACCACGATGAATTCTGACAAGTTCGTACTCACTGTGTTGATGACTGGAGTGAGCCCTTAGTCAAAGGCCATCTCTTGACTCCTCCGCACACAGCGTGCCACCTTTTTCTTAAAAACTCCTTTAGGATCTTCCCTCCACTCTTTCTGCAGAAAATAACATGCAAAAATCACGTGAGATCTATAATCTCACTACTCTATTACTTCCACTCCTGTAATCAATCACATTTCACACAAACAGTTCCAATCACAGGTGACATAAAACAGGTGCCTTTTCTCTTCTGCATCTCTGAAGAGACAATCCTTTTAAACCCAATCAAGACTCTGCTTGGCTTTGACCGGGGGTGATATTACTTCCCAGGGACCTACTTCACCCGGTCAACTAGTGTGAAATTCTTTTAGAAACGTAAAAAGCTAAAGAAAACGGTGATGACTTTGAACAGCTACTTGATGTGTTCACACCTTTAGGTGCTTAGTCAAATACTCAAACAAATATTCAGGTTGGTGAAGATGTACCACTAATAAAAAGCCCGGCATGGCAGCATCGCTATATGTGACAGACAGTACTTACAGCTGCATCGACATTGGCAGGAGAGTCTCCATTGGGGTCTGCCAACATGGATATAACGCTGATCATGATAGTCTCTACGGTGTGGATTGGCAGCCAGCGCTCCTCAGGTTTCTCGTACCCATACTTGTCCTCACCAGGTTCGTGTAGGATGGAGATGCAAACGTCCCCGTTTTTTGCCACTGATAGAAGATAAATAATAGCAGATATAGTTTAATATCGTTATTAAAAGTAGGAATAGTCAAACCTAATACACTTGATGTAAAAGTGGATTGGCAGATAGTGTGAAGTTGGTTCTTACCATTTGGATGCCAGACTTCTGTGATGAACTTCATCTTTGGAGGCCTCAAAGGATAGTCATGAGGAAAAGTTAATGTGGCTTTGAAGAAACCTCCTTCACTGCAGATGGAATACAACATGGTGTTAGTATGTACACTGGGGACTTGAGTGAATGTGCAACTCAGTTAGAAGTTAAACTGGATGAAAGTGGTCATGATGATACTTTCACTCACAATAACGTGTCCTGAGGTCCGATAACAACCACTTCCCATTGATAGATGTCATCGTCATCTACAAGACCCGCGGAAAACCCTTCTACTGGGTTCTTGTTGAGCTCTAAAATTTAAGACGGATTTAGTCTGATGAAACTCTTAACAAACTGAGACTTTCATCAATATGTATCAGAACAATATGAGATACAAGGGGTACTTCGAGGGAGAAAACTCGCAACAAAGGTGACTTACAACACAAGATAACATACTCATGTAAATTTAAAGCGATGAAAACAATGTACACACACTGGCCTGTGTGGTGATTTTGAAATATCTTCAGTAGTTATTGAGCAACAGCTAGCATTAAAGTCGCGTTAGCTAACAGTTGTCTGCCACAGTTACACACGTGATTCCAACTTTGTTGCCACTGTTAAGCTCGCACAACGAAATTATTCAGTCATGGCTTCCGTGTCTTTGACAATATGCCTACATTAAAATAAAGTTACAGTAAAATAAGTTACAAACTTAGTAGCAGCAATTAGCTAACTTACCTGCTAACTGTTTACGCAGTAACAACGAGGACTGTTCCGTCATTTTATTATATAGCTTTTTAAGTCTGTTACTGATAATAACTAAAACCGGCTAACTCTCAACAAGGTTACATGAAACATGAGGCAAAGACAATGAAGCGTCCTGTCCACGTTTCTGCTCTGTCGCTGCGTCTGACAACAGCAACAACATGAGTCAAAAGTAAAAAGACTGAAATCAGAGTGGAAGGTCTAATAGTCCGTGTTTGCCCTCAGTTAGATTTTTCAGGCAAGTCTTGCTACCTCTCTGTTTAGGCGGGGTGTATTGTGTCCGATGAGGTTCTCCAGTTTAATCAAAAGTAAGGTCAGAGTTTACAGGTATGACGAGGATATTGTTCTATATTTTATTTGCAAAATAACAGAAGTGTATAATTCACACACCTAAGGAAGTGCTGCCTATCAGGTTGTGTAGAGGGCACACAGTTACCCACAGATTTATTTTCTTCTTCGTGTCTTTTTTTTTCAGCAGCCAATATCCCCATTAGTACATTACAGCCTCTAGCTGTGCGTAATGAACACTACACATTTCCTCTTTTACATTTAGACATTAAATCCTTACGTTAAAAATAAAATACCAAAAGTATCAGTATCCGTGCACATAATTTGAGTAACTTTAAAAAAAAAATTGGTTTGGATAATCTTGACTCACCTGCCCAGATGTGTGATGTTCTTTAAGACTTTGCCTCAGTACAGTGTACATTTAAATTTAAGCTACAGTAAATTAATAAAATTAAACTTTTCTTATATTCTTGGTACCATTAATAAGACTTTAACTGCATACATGTTTATTTAAAATACCTACTTATGTACTTATGTTTTCAAACATGATAAATCCAGATTTGTGTTGGCAGGCCTTATACTGACAACTAAAAACTGATCATCCCTCTGACAGCAGCCTTTCCAAAATAGTCCTGTAATCAAATGTACCACAAATAATTTTATAAACATCTGCTGGTAGACCTTTTCTGCCCTTACTATAGCTTTATTGTTTGCATTGCCATTGCCATTTTCTTACCTTCTCTATTACTGATGGATGTATTTCAGCCTTTGATAACAACCATGTTGTTATTCTGGGTCAGCAGGCTGTGTGTGTGTTCTTCATCGGATTCTATTCCAGCTTTTTCACTTCTTTACTTATTGCACTCTACGTCTAATGTATCTTGATGCCCTATGTACAGTGTTGACGTATGCCTTAACAGTATTTCTAATCTGTAACATCTATGTGCTTATATTGTCAGGTTATAGCAGTGTAAAATTACTTTATGTTTGATACCCTTGTATCTGTTTTCTCTCAGCTTCCACAGTTTTGACACATAGTGGTAAATTCAATAAAACCACATATGACTGCTCTGAACCAGCTTCAGCTGTGCAGCTTGTAAACATTTACTATCCTCTCTATGATCTTAAAAATTGCAGCCGGTATGAACTTTATGTGACATCCTTTTTTGGTTTTAAAATGGAAAAGCAATATTTTTTTTCCTTGACATTTACCACTACATCACCTACTCTTTCAAGCACCCCGCTGCTAACATAATTCATTATTTGAATGATTTTCTTTAAGCTTTGTATTGACTTAAGCAGTTTGTCCTGCAAAATGTAAGTGTGATAAATTAGTTTGCCTAATTTATTACACATTAGGTTTCCTTTAAATATATTCCCCGTCCTACTCATCTGACTTAAATGAAAACGTATTTACACACTGAACGTGTTTCTCTGTGTTAAAGGTGGCAATAGTGTCCCCATTTTTTCACACTTCCATTCTGATATACTTTTATGATCAACCATGTTTAACAGCCCCAACTCTCTAATTTACCTGATTTAATTATAGTTTCAGGCCATTGCTCTTAAAGTCCTATTTAATCTAGTGGATATTTGGCTTCACCATCTGCGCTATAACCACTTTCATTCTTCTACAGTGTTGTGCAAGAACTGCAACACACAGGTCATCCTCAGAAATATCAAATATTTATTTAATTTCCTGCCTGACAGCAGTAAAATGTACAGTATACCCACACTAAATATCATTATCTTGAACTTATTTGAATCCTGGCTGGCACTCTCACTACAAGGCCTTCCCTGACAAAGCCCTCTAGAGTTCTTTCATATAACTGTGCAACTCCTCTCCAACAACCTCTGACTCCCCCTAGAAGAAATCCGCTCACCCTCAGGTCTTTTACTGATTTGTTTGTTTATTGCCCTCAGGCACCCACCATAAAAGACAGCATTTTAATCAAATTTGGATCAGTGTGAGTTTCTCCTTGGGTTGGTCTTGAGAGTGGCATTTTCCTGCCCAGTCACAGATCTTGCTGTCAACCTTTATTTAAAAAAACAAATCTTGTGTTTTTTTTATACTGGTGCACAGATGCAATCTTATCTCATCGTAAATTCAAATTGTTATACAGTATATTTTAGAAGGTTCAGTGTCAACACCATTAAAATACATATTCTTACCTTTGACACTGTCTGGAAAGTAGATCTAAACAATCATTTTGGGGTTTTTTTTAAACTAAGAATAGTGCAGTATTTCCATGGTTTTGGCCTGTTTGGACTTCCAGCATTTCTATGCCTCATTCTGCAAAATGTAAAGAGAACCAATGTTTTTAAAAATGGTCACATTAAACTGTAAGTAAACGCTGATTAAAGTGTTCTCTAAGAAATGTATTTTTTGGAAGTATTAAAGGAAAACAAAGACCTCAACAATTACTCGAGGGGGGCAGTGTAACAACATCTATTTTATAACAGAATGTAATGAGGCTTTTGGGAAATGTGGTCTTACCTCTGAGTGCTAACAATACCACCAGCATAAGACAGAAGCTACACTCATTGTATATATTTGCATAAGGTAATGATATTATTAAAATGCTGTGCCATTAGGCTGTGATATAGTATTCTGATGTTAAAAATATACTGCATGCATTTGCTTCTGTGCATATTATCAAAGGCTGCACTGAAACCATAAGGGAGAAAAGAAACAGAACCTTGGTCAGTGGCTAATAGCAGGATATTTGTTGCACTGATTAAAGCTGTCTAGCTGCTGTTCCAAGGTCTACACCAAATTTGAGCATGCTATTGATATTGTTTTAACTGAGAATGTGGAGTCAAGTGAACGAGCTGACCTACACGTCTTTACTTGAGAATTTAGAATGAAATGAAAGATTACACCTAGTGTGAAGTACAGTACATGTGAGTGATTTATACCTTTGGCAGAGCAAAACCTGGAAATCAAAGATACAATTACATTGTTCCCCCTAAAATGTGATGATATTCTGATGAAAAATATCAAGTGGTAGCTCTGAGCAATAACTGAAATTATTTGTGTATGTTTCAGCCTAATTGAACATAGATCTTGTCAGATCAAGGGACCACTCAACAGATGGCCATTTATTACTGGCTTAGAAACACAATCGATTTTCAAACATTTTGGTCAGGCACATGCAACCTGAAAACCTAAATTTCACAATCTGTCAGACATTTCACATAAACAACGTCATGTACTCTATTTATTGTGTGTGCATGCTCCACAGTGTCAGTGTGACCCCTGTGTACTATTGATTGTAAATGGTTTAGTCCTGAACTGTAGAAATCTTAGTTGATGTCCACATGTACCAAAAGGTTTTTTTCTACACATTTCTTCAAGCCCCCAGTAAAGAAATTAGATATTTGAAAAAGTCTTCTGTCTATCTGTGTTGACAATGTCACTAGTCTGTGATAGTTTTAACTTTTTAATGGCTTATTTAATGTATTCTGTTGCTAAAATTTTTGGTTTGATATATTAAACTATGTGTGTGGAAAGACGCTATAGTTTAACAGCTGATCCTGTAAAGGGATCCATTAGTGATTGAGCTTGCAGGATATTTAATTTTGGTGGATAAGGACAAGAAAAAAAACAACAACTCACTGCAAACTGCAAAATAGCACTGTGGCCAAATTGACTGGTGCTAAAGCAATTAGCAAAACAGTTGTTAGTCCTATTACACTGAGAGCCACTGGGATTACTCACTGTCTTGAGGTTGTGATAGTTGTAAAAAAAAAAAAGGTCACAATAATTCATTGTCTGGAAGAAGCTGTTTTATTTGGACCAATGCTGATTGTGAAGTTTGTGGTAAACAATGTGAAGTAAATAATCAATTAAAATATGCAGAGGTTATATTCTCATCTTTGTCTCTTTAATCCGGGATATGCATCAGTCAGAAGAATTGTGTGTGGATATATATTGAACCATCAGCCTCTGTTAAGGGTGTAAATGCTTTTAATTTGAACTTTAACCAGATTAATGATTAATTACTTTTACATGTAGTACTGTTTTAGCACAACATGCATAAAGTATTAATTCATTACTCATAAACTACTGTTACTACCCTTTGGGGATTGTTTGGTTTTGAAGTGGGAACTTTTGATGCGTCCCCCCTGGATTTTCTTTACCTGCACAGAAGAAAATGTGCTGATTGAATTCTGTCTTTGCTTTTATCACAGGCTCTTTGACAAAGTGTGTGTTTTAATCACTGTGGGTGTTACAGTGACAGTTACTTGTTATTGTGTGTTGCCAAATGCCACAGTTTGGTTTGTAGTCAAAAGAGAGCCATGCCTGAATGCATTTAATTATTTTGTTTTATGATTGATTGTAACTGTGGGCTGATTGTAGGCCATAGTGTACTAGCTCAACAAACAACCGTGATCTCTATAAAACAGGACCTATATCTCTTTGACAATGGCTCAGTTACTTATTTAAAGAATTTCATTTCCTTTGTCTGTGAAATGATACATATTGGGATCCTGTTCTCCATTTATCATATGTAGTGTACTTTGAAGTTAGCTTTCAATAGATGGCAGTGTGACCCACATTTTAAATGGGTAGTTTTTATGTCTTTAAATACAGATGGATTGAAGATTACAACCTCCAATTTCAGTGATTTGAATTGTTGGGTTTACTTACTTATCTTGTGTCTATATCCTGAGAAAGATGATGAAAACGCAATTTTGTACAATCTTCCAAGACAAACACACCAGAGAGCAGCCTACTGCAACCACTAGTGATTCCCATGAAGTAAATGTGTGAGATAAGAACATAATTTTCCATGTTCAGTGTCCTTCCTGATCATCTAGGGAACTGCACTAGAAATCTTGCAGTCACGGAACATCTTTTCTACGTTTTCAGAATAACAAGCTCCTCTGTTATTCTGATGAATGAAGACTGTGCATTAGAGTGATTTACCATGGGTCCAGGCTCACAAGCTCATTGTCCTCAAATAGACAATAATTATTCACTATATTTTGCCAATTATAATGGGAAAAACCCAGCTTTTCCTGGACACAATAAGTAGAGTCTTAGACTAGATTTATAGGGATCTAGATAGGCTGAAACAATGTGATGGTTTTTCTGTGTAAAGTATAGCTTTAGAGAAAAAGCAGATCTTAAGAGAAAAGTGACTTAAATGTTATTACTGAAGCAAATTCCAGAACAATCAAAATAATTATTATTGTGAAATCACAAATTTTGGTCATTTCTGCTTGGTCAGTGTTTGACAGGTGTGTGTAACGCTTGTCAGTATGTGTTTTATTTTCACATTGATACACCCTGTTTTAAATAATGGAGTATTAAATCCTCCAGGGGCAGCTCAACACCCTGCATGGCTGATTACATCCTGCTTTGATTTAAATGCACTCATCCCTCACAAACACCCCCTCAACCCCCCTGGTCTGCCCGGAAATTAGTGGGCCAGTCAAGATGATTAATAAATGGCTGGTAAATAAATCTGATTTTGTCACTGTTCAGATGACACATCACAGTCAGGGTTCCAATTTTACCCTGCCTTTCCATATTACAACAGAACTACAAAATGGATGTGTACAGTGGTTTTCCCCAGTATTCACAGAAAAGCATCTTTCAGAGATCAATGATTGACTCAAACTGCTTTCCACCGGTCAGCTTTGAAGCTAATTTAAACAGCCAGAGTAGTAAAACAATCACTCACTGCTCACAACTCATCCGCAGCACAGGCTGTGATGAGGTCTTACAAGCAGACTTCGCTTTATTTAAAGACAAAAGGGGGAGAAACAAGTTCTTGTAAGAAACAATGATTATATCTGATGCTTGACTTTTTTTAATTTGAGAAAAATGATGCATCAGAATATGACACGTAATATCCCTTAGAAAACAAATGAATCTACTTGTATGCAAAATAGACCGCTGATGTGCTTTTTATTGCCTGTTGACATTTCAGTGCAGGACCACTGCTGTAAATACATACAGTTGAAAACCAGGACAATACTTGCTATGTGCTTATAAAAACCAACTGCCCTACTGCTGAACATTGTCTGCTAAAGTAATAGACACAGGCCCCCCTCAGGCTTATGACCAGGAATAGCTGCTGTCCTGATTGTCGTCGCAGTTGGTGGTCACAAATGAGAGGCTTCATGTGTTCAATGTTCATCAATGTTCCTATTTATTCACTTATATGGGTACACAGCAAGCTATGACACAGAGGAAAACGGAATTGATTAACAGAACAAGATTACACGATGAAAACAAGATTGGCCTGGATAATGCAACATCTAACAGAGATCATTCATTCACACAAATGGTGTGGAAAGAGACGCTGGCTGTGTAAAATTAGTTTAATATGCCCATGTAAGAGCTTTATACTTTGATATATTAATCTACTTTTGGCAAAAGTATGATTATGTCCTATCCCAACCGGTTTTGTGAGAGAAAAGCTCTAGGGTGCACATGTACCATTGATCTTAAATGGAAAGCCTCTGTTTTCTTCTTTCTCCTGCTGGTGTTTGAGATCAAATCCATGTTAATGGAGAAGATGACATAAGATAGTCTTACATTTGCAGCAGTTTTTAATAGACGTGTGTTTCAGCGGTAATGATTGTCCCAAAGTATTCCATTTATATTTTTCAATGAAAACCCATTCTCTGCATGTCCTGTGTGTTATTTGCTCCAAAATAGGCTCAATGACCAATTCCATAAAACTCACAGATGTTTTAGAGCGCACAATGAGAGTACAATGAGACTCAGGAGGCAGAAACAAGGTTACCAATAATCTGATGTCTGAGAAGCTGAATTTTGATTTATTATTGTGCAACATGTGTGAGATGAACACAGGTGGTGCAATCAGAACAAGGGCTGGCATGATTGCATTTTGACTCTTTCACCAAAGCATCAGTATTCAATGTATTGTCAAGGACTGTACAAATCTGACAAAAATTAACATTTTTATACATTATCTTGAAATATCACATCGTAATTCTTTCTGCTATGCAACACTTGACACTTCTAGCAGAGGCGCAGTATATCTATGAAGCCTTTTATCTATCGTTTTATTCTAAAATGTTTGTTTTGTCACGCAGTCAATGCATTTGCCTTGTGAATGCAATCCATCCAATCAGTGAGCTCCCCCTTTTTCAGTGTGATTACTCCCAAACCAAGTGGAGCAGTGATTAACAACGAGGGGTATTTCTGCAGTTGCTCAGACGTATGTGGATAGACTGAGGAGTAAATCAACTAATCTGGCAAAATTATGTTTTGATTAGACAATTATATACGCACACCGTATTGCTGTAACAATGGACAACTAGTTAGCAAATCAGCAGAACGGTACAATCAATCACCTAAAAGTTGTTAACAAATGGTTAGAAATATGTAAACATATGATATACACTTGATAAAGCTGCAGTGTATGGATAGGAAAAGAGTATGAAAGAGTATGAAAGAGTATGAAAAGAGTAAAAATAGTGCATAAACAACTGGAAATGTTAAAGTAAAGGGGGAAATCATTGAGAGTGTTAGTAAAGGGTGTGGTTGAAATGTTCGGTTTCTTCCTCTCCAGATGTTAATGCAGGAGTAATACAAAGTTCCATGGAGAAAAATAAAGTAACAGCTGTTGTGGAAACAAAAAGCCTTGGAATCATGGTGTGTAAACTGGAACGTTTCTAGTTTCCTTGAGTCCATGCAATAAATCCCTGAGTAAAATCCCACAAAGTCACTTTAGGACAGTTTTACGTGTGTGGCTTCAGATATAAATCATATTTATCTTTTTCTTGTAAGTGCCCATCACACTTACATGAAGCATGACATTAAGGTGTCCTCCCAGAGTTTCTTGTCCTCAATTCTGCTAGTTAAAGCACATATAGTCCTAGTTACTACGGAGACATTTAGAGACTGAACAAAGAAGTGGATTGTGCTCCCAAAGGCTTTTTGGCAATTTTGGATACTTGACTTCTTGAAATTGGAAGGATACATATGCAGCCTCTAGACTATAGATTTCTCTAGAGATTTCAGCCAGTGCACTCGTGCTTTCAGTGTAATTTGGAATCCATGCGTTTGATCTACGTACTTCAACTGTAACGGTGGGTGTACTCACCACTCTACAGCTCACTGTTAGAATAGACTAGGTATAAAATCTGTAGATTCCTGATTGTTAGCCTGAATTTGACACTTCTCCTCACTTGTCATTAACAGCTGTTAGAGGGAGGGTCAGCAGGCAGGCTAAAGTGGATTTTTTAGTGTCTTATATTCCTGCAGATGAATTGAGAGTATCCATAGTTAATATTCCATCTGTACTGTAGAGCAGTCTAGTCCTTACCCAAATCCATTTTTATTAATTTTCTGACATCTGACTGTTGCTGTTTAAAGAAACAGGATGTGTTCTAGTGATCAAAGTCAACCTCAGTGTTTGCCACAAGTAAAATCACCAATATTCCACCCAGTTCTTCTTTACTGTGCCTGTTTTGCATCATTCAGTTCTTTCCATCCAGCCTTGTTTTACTGTGGATTGAGGGGAGGACAAAATAAAGGCGACCGCTGCAATTTCATCCCTATTGGCCCCGTGGCAAATTGGCCCTTTATCAAACAGGGGCCTCATCTATCAAGCCAAAGACGGGTATTGAAATTACCCCACCAGCCACAAATCAGACCAATGGGTCAGCCTTTATCTCAGACAAGGCCGTCATCACTCTGTAGTGGCTGGAAGGGGCGGAACCAGGCCATTTAAGAGTGTATCCTGCATTTCTCTTCTGCTGCTGGATGTGGCACGCTGCATGACCTCCCTGTGACCAGGAGGAGCTGGATAACGGCCAAATCTGTGTTTAACCTGGATCATTATCTGGCTGAGTGCATGTGTTTGATTCTCTTTCACTTTGAAACTCTTTGTCTTTTGTTTTTCAAATAGTTCCATACCTGCCGTTATCTCTTTCCTTATCTCTCATTTGCTCCCTCACTATCACAGTCTGTCTTTCTTTTTTTTTTACCATACCCACATTTATTTTCTTCAGCCAATCAATGCAAATAGAGAAAGACCACAATGAAGGCCTAGACAGATTGGCGTTGTATTGTCAGCTGTGCTTCTCTAGTTCTAAACATTATTCTGCATGAAATGACTAATGGAAGACTGTGTCCAAGGAATACCTCACAGGAAATCTCACATTCAACACAAGCAGCTATTTATAATAGTAAGATATTTAGACTGTCTGCTTGGCGCAATCCTGCTGCATGTTTCTGTCAATAGTAATGAAGGTAAATGTTATTGAAACTACAATATTAAAAGATATGTAAACTGATTAAACAGTCCCCCTTCCTTTCCTGCTTTATATTAACATGACAATCCATTTACCAGTAGATCAGAAAGTTAGGACAGAATTTTAAGTTGACAACATTTGATTGCAGAAGTTCATTTACACACAGTGATACTCAGCGATCAGTATGACCTGTGATCTATCACTCACTGGCACCCTCCCTCAGCAGATGGCATCTTTACTTATCATCTCTCATCAATTTCAGGACTTATGGATTTAACTAAAAGCCCATCCACAGTCTAATCCTCCTCTTAACAGTGTTATAACTGCTCCTTTTTTATTTGATGAGACTCAATTCGGCAATCAGAGACTGTGATATTATCTTTATGTAGCTGTGCTATTATTAACGTAAACCTGCTTTATGCTACTGGGCTGATTGGAGAGACACAAATGACAGATGAAACATGAATGTATAAGATTTAAATGATAATCTAAATTTCATGCATTCATATTTCCTTATTTATAGTGTTTGAGATGTAATTTATATCTTGTTACTGTCTGAGAACGAGAGCCGGGTTTGAAAGACACTGCAATTCAGAGTAGCTATTGATACAAACCTTATTTGTGGTCTTCATGTCACTGAGGGCCAATATTTCTGCACATACTGAGTACTTTAAATTCTCTTCCTTTTTGCATTTGATAGTAATACACCAACAATTATCTAGGTAAAACGGAACGTGAGCACAAACTGCCACAATTATGACAGGTCAAAGTTAGAAAGTCAGTTTGTAAACTGCAAATGTGGATAAATCTTTTTTACCTTTGCGTTTTTTTCCGAATAATTTGTTCCATTTAATTTCTTTTTTAGCAATGCTGTCCTCAGACATCAGAAATGAACTTAATTAAGGCGAGTGTTTTTTTAGTACCAATAAAAATGATGGCCAAAACAAAAAAGAAAACCAAGTTACACTGGACTTTTCTTCTACATCAGACTCTCTGGTATTCCTATATGTTGCCTACTGCTGCTCCCAGCAGTTTAAACACAGTGCAAACACTATTTTTATGTACGTGTGCCACGTATGAAGTAGACCTGCATAATCCCACTGTTTGCCCTTGGCGCAGTGTGAGAAAATGGAGCACCATGAAATCCTAATCAAATTTGGTAAAAACCAATTCTGAATTCCAAAAGCCTTATCCTACCCCATCCTCTCGACTCAGTATGTTTGAGGTGTTATCAGTCCCTTGGGGAAAGTAGGGGAACTTTGGCCTGCACAGTGTTACGGAAGGGGAAAATGGAAGTCTTCAGGGAGAAGGACACCCACACACAATGGATGCCCGCAGAAAGTAAAACAGGTCAGTACTCCAGTGGTCTGATAAGGCAGTGGACTCATGAATTAAAGAGTGGTGGAGGAAATATGACATTTTTCTTTTCCATTCTGTCTATCGGGACTATACTCGCTTACCAGTGAAATTACCTGGAGAGAAGTTGGTCCGATAATGGACTGCCAGAGACAAGGTTCACTGTAGTAATTTCTCTCTCCTCATAAGGGCAGATTGCCGTTGAAAATTCAAAACACTTTTACAACCTTTTGGGAAATTTGAGAGGCATGGGAGTTACATTATCATAATAGATCATTTGTATCAGCTTAAATACCTATTTTTCTATTGTGTATGACAGAAGCCATCCTTCTGCAAATAATTCCCTATTGGATGAATATTGGATTTACAGGGCTCATTGCGCTTAATTAAAGGAGCCATTGGGAGCCTGTGTTCATCATTCCCAAAAGTTGTCTATGCTCACTTATGTTGGGGTTTAACAGTAACATATTATATCACTTTATATTCTGAATAGTGCTTTCCAACGATATGGCTCAAACTAAGTTACTCATGCAGATAAAGAGTCAAAAGATCCCTGTGCTGTTGTTTTTGGGGTAAATGAGGACCTTTGTTCTGTTTTCGCTCTTTCTGCAGAGAAGCAGATGATTAATGTGGAAGTGGTAATGGCAGAGGAGGGCAGGGATGCTATGGGTCTTCTTTCTCTAATGATTGGTTTAAGTGAGTGCTATAATGGGCTGGGGTGGCGAGGCCAGTGATTTACGGGACTTCTCCCTGTCGTCATGCCGTTGAGACAGCCTGGAGGGGCTAAACAGTGTTTGGCCATTCCTTTGCAGTAATATCGGAAAAAAATATATTTATATATTCACACAAATTATATATGTATGTATCATTCCTACAAATGCACATATAGTTATGCATATTTATTGCACAGTAAAAAGGTAATCTTCAACTGTGAGCGTGGGTACTGCCATAGACGTGTGTTCTGGCAAAATGATGAATGGCACTCACAGAGAGAAAAGCTGGATGCAATGTCTTACCATTTCTTAGCAAAGTTTAAACTTTAATGATCCTCACAGAACTCATGGCTTAAGTTTTATCAGATGCCTGTGGAGCAATATACATGAAGCAGTTATTTCTCACTTTGAAAAAGGTTAGAATGTCCTCCGTTGGGGTCTTTTGGTGGGCAAACAAAGTGAGGGGAGCCTGAGGGGAGGAAAGGTGGGTAAATAGCTTCTCTAATGGAGTCCTAATCTGTGGAGGCAATCTGCAGAGAGCTGCCCCTGGCTGTGCCAGTTGGGATGATGAGACATAGGTGACAGCGTGGCAGATATTATTAGTGGTATCATTGATCAGACAGCCGCAGTGGCTCAGTTGGAGAAAGATGATGGATTCTGTGGCTCCAGCCCAGCTAAGACATAAATGCTGGCAGGAGGGAGTCAGGGAGGGGCCCAATGCGTCCATGTGCAAAAAAAAAAAAAAAAGTAGAGGGTGTTGTTCTGTGCTTTCATGTAAATTAGGTGGGGTCTTGGCCATAGTTCAGATGGAGGGTTCGCTGCATTTGACAGAAGTCATCCATCTCAGGCAATGACATGTTCCAGATGAATGAGTTTGTGTTGTTAAGTTGGAGTCCAGACAACTTGTACTGTAGGAGGACTCAGCAAAAAGAAAGAATTATCAGCCTCTTTCCATTTCTCTTGGTTTGACTATTTTTGTCAATCTAACTTGTTTTCTTGACACATCCTTCACCTGTACTATCTTTAATGAGAAACCTACTCACTGTGATCTAGGCATCCTGAGTGCATCTTATCCTTTCAACTTCCTGAAGAAAAATGAAATTGAGTCCAGGTAGGATGATCAATACTCATTGGGTGTTTTATAATTTCATGTCAATAATCCTTCCTAACGTACTCACGATGGAAAATGGTAAACAAGGCAGAAGATGTCAGGTGAGCGAGTCAGGTGACCGCGAGGGCGTTTCGTTCGCACACTGTGTCTGTGTCTCTACACGCCTGACAGAAGAAATGAACAAAAAAATGAACAAGACAAAATAGCTCTTTGAGACCAGCTAAATATTAGCATGTCATGTTTAAAAGCAGATAGTGTTTGTCATGTTCATCCTATTATTTACCTTTCCAGTTAGTACTAAATACAAAGCACAACTGAGGTTGATGATAATGTTGTTGGTTGCGTAGTTATTTGCTTGTAAATCATAATATTTATCAAATTGAAATGTGGACATGGCTGCGGGCATCCTGAAGCAAACACAACATCATGCAAATTAATCCAGAGGCATTTCGCTCAAATTCATACATGTCAAGCTCATCATGATCAGGAACAGTCATAACTAAGTACTGCATTCGAATATGGTATTTTGACTATGCTGAAATGCCTTGTTAACATCTATATTCTCTTCTCTTTTAAAGATCATATTTGAGCATTTTTGCCTTTAATTTGGATTCTGTCAAGACTCGGCCTAAAATCTATGACAAAAAGCAGAAGAAGTAAGCTGAAGGCAAAAATAAATAAGTAATTTATTACATAACAAAAACTCCAAACAACTGAAAAGACAGTGAGGTGTGGTAATCAGTGCAATCAGGCATGTTTGTTTGTGTGTGCAGAAGATTTGAAATGCAAGACATAATGTTAAATGACACAAAGCAACAAAGATTCACAGGAGAGAAGAGAGCTCCTGAATGAGGCAGGGTGGAGATCAGGAGCAGGGAAGCACTGGGGCCATGTGGCTCCAAATACTCCCTGATTGGCTCCGCCTCCTGTCTACTGCTGCCTAATAATAATAACAGAAACAAGAGCACCTAACAGGAAAGGAAACAATAAACAGATTATTTGTTTGGGTCGTCATCACTTTATTGGGGCATTAATCAGTCATTCAGCACACCTTGTTATCAGTACATTTTGAGATGTTGTCTTTTTGATATCTTACAGCACAATTCTTGATGTGTTATTAGTTTTTGTTTATTCTCAAAGACTAGTAATACCCTAGTAATGATATGACAGCAGGTGTTTCTCTTTGAAAATCTCAGACACAAACTTCTCCCACTGAGACCAAAGACAAATAAAAATAAATGGCTGAATGTATTGAAAGACAAATACAATATTTAATGTTGAGTCCAGTGACGTTTGTATTACAGTGAAGGACTTCACACATTATCCCACAGCAGTGTGATCTTTTTTATCTTTAGAATTCATAATATAATTATCTGCTGTCAGCTTTGATACTTATGAATAAGCAAATATCCACTCAGTGAACTGAAAACAGCATTTGAATGATGTAGATTCAGAGCATATTCTCATGTTATCAACTCAAATTTAATTAACATAACTGTGGAGCCTTTGACTTCTATGTGAAGTCACTTTGGATATGTTCCTAAAATTTGATGTCCTTAAAAAAATGTTTTAGTTTAGCATCGATATTTCTACGGAATACTACTACTATCTACGTGGAAACTCCTAAGTGTCCAATATTAAATCTAAACTATAAATAAGACATTATAAAAAAATGATATGAATACATAATAAATGTATAAATGAAAAAAGAGATACAATTAACAAAATTATTATACCTCAGTACACTGTGAAATGTTAATCCTTTAGCCTCATTTTTTTTATCACTAAAGCAATTTTCCAAGCAATATAAGTCACCTCCAAAGGGAAAACATCATGCTTGTCTGACTCAGAGCTTCACCAGCTAGAGGGCAGAGTTGATCTTGAGCCAAAATTGGGCCCACGCCAACTCTGCAAAGCTCACGACTGAGTTGTGGCACTTCAGAGTCAGCCCCATCCATTCTGCTGGCTCAAGACCAAACACATCTGGGCCACTTTGAAGTGATCACTATAAAATTTATTTTGTCATCATGCAGGGCAGAAATAAAGAGAAAGCTGGACCCTGGATGGGTTAGATTATGGTTTTCTCTCTCACCCCCTCAGTACTTTTGACTGCACCCATCAATCAAAACAGGCTGAGTCTGACCTTGTTTGCACCCTGGACATGACAGATCTTTACAATGTCTTTTCTTGAAATGTACTCTTGCTGTTGTTCCCTTTCATGTTACTGTAGACACAGTAGTTTGCACAAACAGCCACGGAGAGGTGATGGGACTCTCCCAATCATAAAATATCCTATCCCATTACTCTTTATTATTTTTTATGCTAATCACGATGACTGTAAAAAAAAACCTGTGTGGTTGTCTGACCACTTGTATTCTCTGCCCCTTTGGATCCATCAATGACGCTGCACCCACACATCAAAATATCCCACTCTAGGCAGTAAAATAAGATCCAGGTGGTGAGGAATTTTCCTTCAACCTGCCTGGTGGATTTGACACCTTCATGCCCTCAATTATCCCTTTGTAACCTTAACTGTCTCTTGCCTGACCTTCCAAAGCTGCTCATTGTCATTTGGGCTTTACAGAGTCTTTTCTGAGACAGTTGCAATTGTTTTTGCTTCTTTGGAGAGCTTTTACTTGACAGTTTCTCGTTAACAATATATGGTGAAAAAAAAGATTCTGTTCATTTTGGTTGACTTAGTGTTTGGGAAAGGCCGTGATCCAATTGCTAGGTACAATTTCCATCCAGTTGGTTCAACTTTTTGTAAAATATTCTGTGTATGATGTGATGTAATCAAATATGCCATGCTGGGTGGAAGGTGCAGCTCTCACTGTAGCCTTTTCCATTCCTTAAACCAACTATGATACCCTAATGATGGCTGGGGGGGAAATTGTTTACACTGTCATGATGCCTATCTGCATATGCTGCCCTTCCGTACTGAACTTTGCTACTGTAATGCACATTTGAATATTTTTTAAAAATATAATTTGTCTTTTTCCTAATTTCACTGAAAAGTCCAAACCTCCCACAAGAAGTTATGTGAAACTGAGCCGAAGGCACTGACAAGATCCAGAAGTTCATGATGTAGAGATCTCTTCCCTTCACTTTAGCTGATTGAATTTGATGCCAAACCACCTTTGTGTGCTTCATATGTCAACATAAAATTCTGGAAAATGAGTAGAGCAAATTCTGCACCACAACACATCTTCTCTTCTTATCATCAAGTGGGCAAAGAGCTTGCTGCTCTTCACCAAAAATGATTTCTAATAAGATCCTATACACTTCTGATACATTTTGACATATAACTTTTACTTAACTGGCACAGCTCTTCGTTTGACTGTGAGCTAGTGTTGCACTTAAACACAGTTGGTGTGATGCATTTGATGACTTTCCATAGGTGGGATTTCTGCTGCAGAGGTCAGGAGTCAAACATAAATAATAAGTAGCCTGTAGTACGAACAAACTACTGAGTCAAACTATGGATAAGAATGTGCACAGCACTGTTTTGCCTGGCATCAGGCAATTTAAAAATCCTTATGAAAAAACATTATGTCATGGTCCCTTACTGTTCTAGAACTGAAGTCAGAACTGGATGCCAACGTAAATATTTCAGCACTGCAGTTTAGAACCGTATTAATACTTTTTAATCACAATCTAATTTATACAGACAATGTACAAATCATAATAAAAGGTCAACAAATATGTACAAGGAGCGCAAAACAATGCAAAAACAAAAAGAGAAACAAGCCAAGTGAATCCTTAAGGAGAGCCAGATGCATTTTATATATGCAGATTTAAAAGCCTGGGGAAAAGCTTATTTTAAAAGATGAGTTTTCAGTTATGCTTTTAATAAAAGCAACAGATGTGTACTGATGCAAAACTCATAAGTGATGAAATGCTTAGGACACCGAAAGCCTTATGGAGAGGAGACTGCAACAGGGGAAAGAAGAGCAAATGGGCAACAGAGGAGCAATAACAGATTCAACAGAGATGGAGAAAACTGGATAAGAAAAGAACGTCCATTATGTTGGATACAAGACAAAAATTATTTAATATATTTTATAACACTGTAATTAAATGTTTTATCAAGAACACATTATGATCTTTTAGAATATTTAATTAAGCACAGGTTGATAAATCCATAAGTTAGTAGACAAGCTGAAGTGACGGAAAGCGTCTGTGAAAAGTAAAGTGTTACCAGTGAAGATAATTGCACGGGATGCTGAATAAACTGTCTGATTAAATCTCGCTCTTGTGTTTGTGTCAGTCTAAAGCAGGAAACCTGTTTTCATCTTCCTCCCTCAAGACCCTTTGTTTACTATTCAGCAGGAAGCTCCTCGTAATAAATGAGACCCTTAATTGCCTCAAGTCCTCCAGAGCCAAATGAATCATAAAAAAAATGTGTCACCACTGTGCTGACTAAACAATAGGCTGGGTTGGCCGCATTTATGCCATGGTGACGTGGTGAGTGGTTGCATAGTAACTTGTTAGTTAATGAGCTGACGCCATCCCTGAAGAATAAAGAGTATATTTCTTTATTTTTTCTGTGTATTTGGTTGGGTATTCATCCTGGTTGAAGCAGGACGAGGATGTTTCTGGTCACTACAAGTAAGATTAAAGCTACAATGGCTTTGTTCAGTGAGCTCAGTGCTAACAGAGGACCAGCACAGGCTCCTGTTTAATTTTTCCTTTGTTAATTAACTATATTAAATTTTTTATTTCTGACACCTATAACATTACTGCAGTACTTATTGTTAATGTGTCCTCTTATTCCATCTGTGATAAAACTAGCTTCCTAAAGCAATGCCAGTGTATATTTTTTGCAGTTCAAGCATGACCGTATCAAAGTAATTTACATTTGTATGGGAGACACATCTCTGTTCATCCTCTTTTCCTTCATGGCAGAAAAAAATAAAGATATATACTGTTTGTGAAGGTAAACCTCAATGATTGTACATGGTCATTTGCTGACAGATAGCGTGCTTGTGGCGAATGTGATTAGCTGGGGCTTTATTGCCATCTGTAAAACATTCCAGACTTTAATGTGCAATAGACCTCTTCTTTCTTTATGCTGCAGCAGTGCACCCTGTTCTCTTCTCATTACAAACATGCCAGTCCTGCATTTGAAAACCTCTCCAACCTCGTCTTGAATGGCCTCACCTCCTCGAGTTTAACAGAGTTTAAGCACTTTTATATGTCACTGTGACACATCCAGGGACTGCAGGGTGAAAAGCAGGCAGGCCATTGCTTTCACAGTTAGACATTCCATCTGATACTGATGTTGTGATTATTATTGTGGTGTGGTGGACAGCCGACTTTAAATCATTCTGTCTAGACAAACTTGCACAAACATGGCAAAACGCAACATCCGATTTTTTATCTCAAACTGATGCAACTGCCCTTGTTGTTGGCGCCTCAGGTGACTGGATTGCAATCAGCATGTTGACCGCAAAAGAAAAAGAAACTGTACCTAAGTGCACCTGAGACATAGGTTGTGATCTGATTGCACAAGCTAGGTAGGAAAGGTACAAAGTTAAAAGTAAAATCTTAACTGACAATTCCTGTACTTCTTAAGAACTAACAAAGTAGAATACCCACATAAGAATTAGTCTACCAAAAAAAATAGCCACGTCTCAGAGAACGAGCAGTTTGATTCCCAGTCCCAGAAGGCTACATAGAGGGGTGTCAACACACCAGAACCCCACACTAGCGCCAATATGTACGATGTATGATAAAGTTATACATGAATTCACTTTTTTAAAAGTTTAAATCAGTTTTGTTATTTTACAACAGAAATATCTTTATCTTTGTTCTCTGAAGTGTGATACTCCTTTGCAGTACTGTACAACTACACATCGATAAGCAATCACCGTTTGCAGGCAGATTGCAAATGGTAGCAGGATTACAATTCAGAAATTACTGTTGCTCACAAAGTGGACGTACATTAGCCAGTTCTACGAGGCTCTTGCATGCTCAATCATGGGCAATTACTTTGATTGGTGAGATGTCAAAATTAGCAGAAAAGCATGTCATCTTGGAAATCACAGATTACAAAATGCAGATTTGATGAAAAAGACACATGGATTTAGCAACATTTGACTCACAATTACATGAAAGTTTGTGGGTTTGGTTAGTTTCAACCACACTGCAATTATCGTGTCCCAATAAAACACAAATCACACATGCATTATTAAACTTTTAATAAATACTACCTATAGATATTTAAATTGTTGCACGTTTAGTCCTGATTATTTAACAATAAGAGCAATATTTTAAATGCCTGAATTACATAAACATATTATGTACAGCTAAAAGGTCTCAAGTGAATCTGAGGCTTTATCATAATGTACAATTGTGTAATATTAGAAGTACTTAGAAAATGACTATAATGACCAATATAATATAATATAATATAATATAATATAATATAATATAATATAATATAATATAATATAATATAATATAATATAATAGTTCTAATTGTCCTCTGAATCTATTTATCACACCATGCATGCATGCATTTTAATCATGGCTGGCCCAGGAATCAAAGCAGCCCTTGTAATATCAGAGATAATGTTTACCAATTACCACAGGAGCTGAAAAGTAATTGAAATGGTAATTGATTCAATTTTTGGAAGTGCATCCCTGATTTGCACTGAGGGTGTTGTGGTTCGCTTTCTAAATGACTGTGAGTGGATCACAGGGGCCTTTAGTACTGGAGGTAAATGGGCTGCAGGGCAATCTGTTGCTGTCTGTCCCACTTAGCCAGAAACTGCAGTGGGGAGCTGATGCTTAGCTGTGCTGCAAACGATGGGATTACATAGATACTTAAGGGACATCAGCCAACTGGGCAAATACAGTACAATTTTCTATGTTACAAGGCTACAAAAGGAAAACCCTTAGTTCTGGGAAGAGTCTTTCACCACCACAAACTGTTGCAGAAATGGCCATTTGATGTACTACCAGATATCCCAGCCATTTTCTCCTATTTCCACATTCAGTGTGATCAGAAAACAATCAGTATTCCTTCCTGTGCAGCGACAAGCAGTTCTATTATAATGTCAGATTGCTGAAACATTATTAACTTACATTCCCGGTAGCTCTCCAGCCCTTGTAGTTGCTGTAACATCGTCAGTGTGTCAGAGTTGCCTTGCATACAAATCAAATAGATTATTATCTCCTCCTTTCTGATGTTATGAAATGTTAAGTTTCCTTTTATGACTCTGTGAATGCCTTCATAAAAATGATTCACCAAATGCTCTTTAATTGAAGTTGACTGTTAGTCTCAAGGTGTCAAGGTGGAATCAGTCTGGAGACGTAATTTACTGTCTGGAAGATTATACATTAATTTAAACAGCGATGGGTACTCTGTGCCCAAAGATGATACCCTTGCTAGTCTGGTTAATTAATGCAGTTTGTCTTTAATTTTGTTAGACAAAGGTAGGTGAACCTTGGGTGTATATACATTAATTACACTCAAATATGGAGATTTCATTAGATTACGTTAAGGAGATTTCATTCTGGAAGTCACCAAAAGTTTATTATACTATTCTTGTTAGCTCTAAATTTGCGTTTTGCATGAATTTCTGTGGGTGCCTATGGAAAAACAAACATCAGTAGTAAAAATTAACAGACGTTGATGTGATCTCTCACTGTTATTGCTTAATAATAACTATACATTTCCAGAGGAATCAATGACAAATCCATCTGAAGGCCGATAGCATTTCATTTCAGATATAGAGCAGTTTATGTAGTGAGAGAGTCCTCTAAATATTATGTTTAATGATTTACTCAGGCTCAGGCTAATTCCTTTTTCTCTTGTGATAATTGTTAACAAAGCAAATATTGAACAGACATTTTGATGCTCTTTAACCAGCAACAAAAATACGATTCCTGCAACTGTTCTATAATTCCGGTAAAAAAAAAAACTTCAGTGAAGAGTTGAGTCTACCTGAGTAACATGCATATTATGTTGTCTATTTCAATAAAAGCTCTGAAAACCAATCATATTTTCCTAATCAGCTTTTTCAGCACAACATGACATCTATAACAAACACAAAGGTTTGAAGGTGAGTGTTGAGGGTGTTTTATTTCCTTTTCCTTAGAAACAGTACAGGAAACACTTGAGATATGAAAGCAAGAATAGAGCGAAGGATTACTGGAATTCAATTAATCAGTATCCAAACCATACATACTGTGAGTGGACTGGCTAAGGCAGAATAACAAGAGGAAAGGATACTAAAGTAGATTTGATTATATAACTGAATTCAGTTATACGTCTACAGATACAGATTCTCATACTCTGTGTTTGTCTCTTCTATAAAAAATACTGCTATAGAATATCATTAAGATAGAATTACTATGTCGATTCACGTTAAAGTTAATGGTTGTATCACTGGTCATGAACTTTGCAAGTAGAACTTGCCACATCAAATTGGCCAGTCACTCAGTATTACCAGCTCCACACTGTATAATGGCAGCTAATGACAGTTCGGCCTTGATCTGCGCTCTTTTACTGACTGCCTGTTGTTGGTAATGGCTGAGGGAGCAGTGCAGTGGGCAAGTAAAAACCATGGCAGGTTGTACGGAAAAGGTCTCTCTTCAAGACTGATAAATGTTAATTACTCTAGCCTGACATCAGCTGACAACACAACCCAAACTGCAAGATGAGGGCCTATGATGATCAGTGGGAATGTATTGTATGAACTTTATTTGCACCTATCATTGTATGTATTTTAAAATAATTGTTCATCTTAGTTGAAATGGACCAGTGGTGTACTTATCATGATTTTAAATTGAGCCTTCTGTTTGTTTTTTTCATGGTTTTCTTCTGACTTCACCCGGTATTTTATGTCCAGGTTTGTGGTTTGTTGTCCCTAATGTGTGCCAATTTTTAACCACAAATAAAACAAGTGCAGCAGGAGTGTGAGTCTCACCACAAATCCACAAAACACAAATGCTTAATAAATGTATGAAGAAAACGTGAACAGGACAACAATAGAAGCATTTATTCAGTGTGGATGCATATCCTCCATACATTTATCCTCCTGAATCAATATAGATCAGCTAACAGCCTTGCTCCAAGTTGGCTCAATGGCAGCAGCAAGGATGTAATACAGCTGATCAATACTTCAGTGATTTTGCCTGGAAGAGAACACATGCTCTGTGTGTGAACCATCCGATGTATCCTCACAAAATACTAATCAGAGAGAAGGTAGAATCACAGGAGAGAAACCTTTTCTCCAAGTTACCTCACAGTCGTGTGCGTATGCGAGAAGGAGACAATTAGAGTGTATGAGTCAGCGAGACAGAAAGATGAGTCATTACTAGAGACATAAATATATGGTTGTGTATAAAAATTACCATCTGGCCAAATTGATCTTAGTGATTTTGTGAGCAATTTTGGTGTTTATGATGCCAATCAGGCTGTCATCGGTAATTTTATCATGCCTCTTTTCATAAAATATAATAAATAACAATGTGTCTTAATGTATGAAAATAACAGTGGAAGTGGAGGTGAAAATGCAACATGAAGCAAGGTCAAGCAGAGCCAGCAGTTCTGTTTAGATCTGGACATTTGTATTATCTTATCTGTTTTTATCTTGTTCATTCCATGGTCGCTTATCACAGGCAAAAAGATTTATTTAAATTTTATCATCCTGTCTAGAAACATCTATTTTTAAAGTATTATTGCAGACAGTTTTATCCATGACTGGGTGAGTTTTTAACATTTCAGTTTTTGTATGTTTTCAGTCTTTAAACTAAGCTAAAGCTAATGTTGTAACCTGAACAACTCATAGTAAATGAAAGGTTTGTCAAATGCTTCCTTCAACCTTGCAAATCTATTTTTTTTTTACAAAGGCTGAAATGTCTAAGTCCTTTTGCAGCATGAAATTGAAATATTTCTTTAACAAAGACAATGTCCAAGTCTCAGCAACATCCATTACAGGTCAAGAGCACTTTCTGTCCTTGTCCCAATGCTTAAACCAAAGATTTCTGGAAATGATTGAATATCTAAACAGTAAACACAGATCTTAAACTGTCACACATATAATTTAAAATATCAAATTAAACATACAAATAGCCATACATAATTTATTAAGATGTACATCAAAAAAATTATAAAAATGTACCTTGACCACTATAAAGTAACTGTTGGGTATTAAAAAAACATATAACAAATACTAGATTTAGGGCATCATACATTTATCATTTACTGAAGAGCAACAAGAGACAGACAGCAAACTATATGGCACAAAAAGGACAAGTACAAACACCAGGACAGGTTAAAAATTTATTGGATTTTTGTTGACACTCTTGTTTTTGTAATAACCAAATGTTTATGTATGTATGTATTTCTTTTTTTATCTAAAGTGCACTATGTTGATAAGAAAATGTTGACTGCTCAAATGTGCTTTTCCTTTATGGTATGATGCAGCTACCTCTATTAACATCCCTAGTGTTTCTACTGTTAGCTTTCCTTACACACTGCAAATCTGCAGCATTCCACTTGGCAGGTTTTGCAAATATTCGGATGTGGTGCTGCTTGTGCAGTGTTCCCAAACTCTTCACTCCAGCGTTATCGCAGGCAGTGTCCCAGCAGCTACCTCCTTCTCCAACTAATTCTTATACAACTGGAGCTTTCGGTCATTGTCTTGCTGCAAAATTAAGTTATCCTCAGTCAATTGTTGCCCAGAGGGGATGGCTATGTGAATTTATACTGTGGAGGGCATGCAGATGAATAAGTTATGTCTTTTCTGTGATTTTCATATTAATGTTTTCGTTTTCAGTGACATATCCTCGATGTTTCCATGTTTCTTTCCAGTGTAAACAGGTGCATATAAGATTGAAAGCTTATATATGGTGATGTATAGATGTTGCATACATGGTAATGTGTGTAAATAATCTGCTCTTTCTTCAGGTTGTGTAAATATACAGTGGGTTGATAAGTTCATATGAACCTGTCCTGGTCTCTGGTAATAGTCTGCCTATTTATAACTGTAGAATTACACAATCTGTGCTAATGATGATCTTTCCCATTCTAGGGAACATTTACACACTTTTTTGCACATGGAATAAATAAATACTATTCTTACATCTGTGGAACCTCTTTTACTTGTTTTGTGCTGCATGTGGGTGTTTTTCTGTGAATGGGACTGTAACAGAAACCTGCCAGCCAGTCAGAAATCAACATTTTCCATGGCCACGATTTTAAGCAGACAACAGCTTGTGCTTCTTGGATGCTGTGTAAAAATCAGTTTGCACGCTGGCAAAGAAGCTTACAACATGTGACAAATGTGCAAATAAAAGCTTGTTTGACTGCTTGCCACATACACCTTTTTTGAGGATGGGTCGATAGGAATCTGACACCACCCATTGCCACCAACAACCTTAACATGAGCCATTTGATCAGTGAGTTACAGGATTTCCCATTTTTGTTCTTTCCATCTGCATGTGTTGTACTGATGGAAAGCTTTGTGGTGTGATAAATCAGCATGTTTGACAACATGTTTATTTCATTAATGGTTGTATCCAACTGTTGCTGTTTCTCTGTGAATTTCAGTGACACGCTGTCTCTGACCTCTTTGGTCCTCCATGTGCGTCGAGGAATACCTAAAATGTGTGTCACACTGTGAAGGAAGACATGTTGCACAGCTGCATCTGATCTTTTATTCATAACACATCCTTGTCATTGTGTATTTTCTTTTCCACACTCATACATCAACACATTATAATATAGTTTTTTTTCTCCTCTGCTGCCATTAAATTCTTAATCAGGTCAGTTTCTGGGACGACACGTAATTAATGTGTGTGTTTGTGTGTGTACACTATTTATTTGTGAGTGATGTGTGGAAGACTTGGAGGAAAAAAAATATTTAATAGTATCAGTTATGCATCCACAGACTCATTCCTCTGCTATCTCCATTTAGGAGAGTTCAATACCTACTGCATTATGAAGAGAAGAGTTTAGCTGGTTAGTCTTTTTGGAAAATCATTAACACTGCAGCTGGGCTTCCAGCAAACCTGCTACTGTATAGTTGAACATTTTAGAGTAAAGGAATGAGATCATTCCACTCAGTCTTTACACTCAGCTATTTAACATTCCTTCACCACTGCTACCATATTATGATGTACACTGATCACTGGTGTTGTGGTGGACAGGGGTCAGCACGGGCTCTCTGACCAGACTGTGATTAGGCAGCCCTGTGGATAACAGGCTGTGATGCACCATAAGATCTCTGAACATGGGTCTTATTAGTTGTAATGGCAGCAGTATATGGTGAATGTGATGTGTTTTCTGAGGCTGTCGGAAGGATTCAAATGCAGTACTGCAAGCAAACACTGTTGTGCTCACCGCGGCTTGAGGTCTGCTCATTTTAATTGTATCCATGCCAGATGGAGGAGCTTTTAAAGTAGCAAACGGAGCAGACTGAAGAGTCACACCTACTAGACGCAAGCTCCTCAGAACAAAGCATAAAAAAGAAACAAGCATCCCAAATGACTCACATCACATTATGCAGCAGTCCAGCTGCAGGACTGGGTGTCTAGGATGAACAGAGCACGGTGACTTAAACGAGACACACTATGCTAAAACCTGTATTTATAGAAGAAAATTGTGAAAACATTTTATAAAATAAGTTTGTATTTCCAGCTACCTTAAAGAGAAGTGGGGGCTTAAAAAAAGTACTTGCAATGAATATTAACACTGGATATTAAGGCTAACCCTCATGTGTAAAACGTTTGGGCCTTTTCAGATTCACTGCACAGACAGTTCCAAATGTTAAAAGAGCTTATAGTACAGTTTGCAGATGTTTTGTCTGTTTTTTTGCTTTCTGGTCTTGTCTTTGCCTTTTGGTTCAGCACTCTCAGAGGTTCTTCAGATCTGCGTGCCTTGCATCAGTCCTGGATGGTTCCCATACAGAAGCTTACACATACACTACACACACGCTACAAGCACTCTCCCAGGAATAATGTTTCTGAATTGTGCTCCAATGCCAGATGAGTGACGCATATTAATGTAGTTGTTTTAGTAATAAATATATCTTCTGAGTGTGTTACACCAGATAAAAATTGGTTATGTATAATGTTAGGTTTCAAAATCATGATTCTGTGTCTGGTGAAATCGCTGAGAGACTTAAAGTTATAACATGATTTTGTCCACGTACATAAAACTTACCAATGCTCTCTTCTAAAGTCGTTATTTATTTCGTGAGTTCTAGCTGTAACCTCTGTTGACAAAAAACGTCTGCAGCTTTCACTTCTCTCTGTCCTATTCTTATTCCAGACATTTCTGAACTCTCTGACACCTGTCGACTTACACATGTCCAAAATAACTTCCTATTCGCTCATTCGCTTCCCCTTGTAAAAAGTACACTCAGTATTCTTCTCAATATTAAGCAGTAAATTGAGATTTTGGACACTTGCTAATAATCGTCATATTGCAACATCTGTAATAAGAGTTTCAGTTTCAATAACAGTCATTTTCTTATCTTACTTACTTTACTTACTTTCTTATCAGTGCATTGTGGGTTTGTTCTAACAATTCAGTAGTAGAGTTCTTTCCATAACCCTAACCATCTGCCGTGAGAGTGTAGCCTAAACTCAATCGTAAAAATGTTTAACACTGTAGTCAGACAGCTGGATATTGCATTGCAAAATCCACTATTGTGAAGGAAAAAAATACAGTATGTGGGAATGTTTTACTGATATGTTTCTCACACTATGTCTTCTTTGCAGACACTGTGCTAGGCTGCACTCAGACTCACAGAAGTCTATTGTAAAAACGTAGACTTCTCATTTATTTCTATAGAGCCAGTCTGGAAATACAACCAAATTTCCATACATGGGACAAAACAACACAGGTGGTCCAGCAAAAAAAAAAAGTATAGGCTCAGTTCAGCTGACTGGTCAGTCATAATATAGGTCTACTTTGTATGATAACACATATTTCTGTTTTGTGCAGTGTTTTGGTGTTTGATCTTTAAATGAATCTGTTACACCAACAGAATTTGAAACAGAACTCCTTAAAATGATTAAATTATTGCTATAAATTTGTAGTACTTAACATTAGACATTTCTGTTTGAGAAGGGACAAAACCTACAGGTTCAAATAGCTATATATGGTTATGGTTTAATATCTGGATTATTTATAAAAACATGCATCTGTAACACTTTTAATATCGGTAGTCCTCCCCATACCCTGCCTCCCACCAGCTGGGATTGGCCTTAGGAGCCCCATGACCCTTAACAGGAAAAGCGGTTGAGATGATGGAAGTAGTGTGCCATAAAAAGGAAAGGAGAAAAGGAAGTAGGTGAAACAATGAAGGTGCAGTTTAAAAGCACATTTAAGTTGAATCATTTGCAAAATACGAATGAATGAAGCGTGGCACTTTCAACAACTCAGATATCAGTCATGTATAAATGACTCACAAAGAGCTAGAAGTGTGTCATTCAAGACTAAAATGACAACATAGTGGCTTAGGAAAGGGACTGTTTCTAAATGTAAGGTGCCAGTGAAGTACAAGTTTGTTTAAAGAAAGAAACAAACGATGTAATCTCAAATTCTTGATGTGTGTGAATTTGTTCAAATGAACCACCTCCACACTTCGCTCAGGTAGACCTTAGTTTCCACACTACACCACTGCTGGAAATGTTACAATATTTAGTGGGCACCTTCACTCAATGTGACACCATATTTCTGAATTCTGCTTTGCGTGACAAAGAGTCAGTAAGAACCATAAGGTAAGAAACTTTAAAAAAGTCAAGAGCAACCTTAAACATTTTGCATTCTTGGCACGCAGCTGATGTTCTCATCAGAGGAGATTATACCTACTGCAATAAACTTTGATACTTAAATCACCAACATTACAAGCAGGCTGTAAGGATTGTAAAGGTCAGAACCATGATGTTCTCTGAATATTTCTGTGACTATAAAATGAACAAGCAAGATAGATGCTTTGTGAAAAGGAATACATAAGCAAGTTTTTAAGCAAGCAACTTTTAAGCAAGTTAAAGTGGGCAGAAACAGAGAGAGGGTCAGCAGTCACCCAAGGCGCCACCAGAATAGAAATACTTTGCAATTAATTTTAATGTTTAGTGATGTTCTGTCTACTTTTAATAGTCTATCTCTTTCTTCCTATCTTTTACATTGTTAAAAGAAATGAAACACCACTGACACACAAATTCACCAAACACCAGATACTGGGAGATGGCTACAGGCAGGTTGTAGGAGCTAACAACTGGGGATTTACACTCACTGTAACATCATTATCCTCCTGGCTGTTTTATTTTGCAAAATCCATGAATATCATGGAAACTAATACAAAGGTAATACAGACAGTGATGTAGGTGCCAGGACACATGAAGAAGTATATGAAATTTTAAACAACAAAGTATTACAAAATTGTTATTGTTATGTTAAGTCATAAAATAAGAAGTGTCCAGAGATGACCAATAGAGATGATGTCAAACTGCATGGCAACAAGTCACTAACATGGTAAAGATGGGCAGAGGTTCACTAACCTGTAAAAAGCTGTGTCTACAAGTTTAAATGATGGTTCTCAACCTACATCGTATATAAATACATGAGCTCAGGAATACTTTCAAAATGGTTATGCAAAGAAGAAACTATATATAAACATGATCCAGACATGCTACTGTCTTCTCTGGGCTAATGCTCACCTAAAATGGTCTGTGGCAAAGCGGAAAACTGTTCTGTGGCCAGATGAATTCAAATTTGAAATTTTTTTTGGAAACCATGGGCACCACATCCTCCAGACTACAGAGGACAGGGGCTTTGTGACTTCTTATCAACACTCAGTTCAAAAGCCTGCATCTCTGATGGTATGGGGGGCGCATTAATGCCTGGAATGTGCAGCTTGCACATCTGGAAAGGCACCATCAATACTGAAAGATATATCCAGGGTTTAAAGCAGCATATGCTCCCATTCAGATGACATCTTTTTCAGGGAAGGCATGGCATATTTCAGCAGGACAGTGCTAAACCACATACTGCATCTATGAAAACAGCACGGCTTCATAGAAGAAGAGTGTGGATGCTGAAGTGGCCAACCTGCTGTGCAGACCACTAAATTAAACATATTTGCCACATATTGAAAAGCAAAATACAACAAGGAAGAGCCAGGATTGTTGAGCAGTTAGAACCGTATATCAAAAAAGAATAGGAGAACATCCCTCTCCCAAAAACTCCTGCAACTAGTCTTTTTCAGTTCCCAGATGTTTGCAGACTGGAGATGCTACACTAGCTTTTTTTAATCTTATATCTTATTTATTTTCCTAAAGTGGTACATTTTCTCAGTTTTAACATTTGATATGTTTTCTTTGTTCTAATGAATAAGAGCTTATGAGATTTGAAAATCACTGCATTCTGTTTTTATGTAACTTTTACACAGAGACCCAACTTTTTTAGAATTAGGGTTGTATGAATATGGTTTTAGTGGCCAACACTGCATCCAGTCACTTAACAGCTCCATAAAACATTAATTCAGTACTATTCACGCATGAACTTTTAAGTAATAATATGTTGCAGGCCACATAGTGATTTCCCTTAAATAACATACAGGAAACATAATAATTGTATGTTTGGATTTCCAGCTTGAGGGACAATGTGACAGAGCAAGATCCAGAAAGCAGATAAACCCAGACACTATCTTGAAGTAGGTATATAAAACAGGGACTGTTATGTTAAGCCTTCTTTGAGTGTAGCTATCTGCGAGTAAAATTCAGAATTTGTTCCCCCTTTGATATCACATCCTGCTTGGATGATGCTCGTGGAGCAGAACTCAGGAAGAAGAGGAGAGGACGAAGGAGGTAGCTCCTCTCCTCCAAACCCACGGGAACACTCCACTTGTCTGCTGATGGCCTGTAATTGGTGTTTAGCACCGCTGTGGAGAGGCCTCAGCTGCAGGGAGGCTCCTCTGGCTGCCTCTCAACATGTCACTGGTTTGTGTGTCACATAATGGCCTGAGAAATAGGGAGCGTACATACAGGCAGCTTGGGCCTTTCACCCAGCAGGAGGAAGCAAAACCACTGACAGCAAGTGCAACACGGTGATGCATTTATAGATAGATAGATAGATAGATAGATAGATAGATAGATAGATAGATAGATAGATAGATAGATAGATAGATAGA
>JAUYWH010000014.1:13024459-13062332 GCA_034779795.1 Ctenopoma multispine | reverse complement strand
ATAGATAGATAGATAGATAGATAGATAGATAGATAGATAGATAGATAGATAGATAGATAGATAGATAGATAGATGTGCGTGTCAGTGATTACTCCAGGGGGTTACCCCCCCTTCACCCCACAGTTGTTCTGAAAACGATTGCTATTTATGCAGCACTTGCCGAATCACACTGCTTTCAGTCAGAGGTGCCCCATAGGGGGCACTGTTGATTCTCATGAACGACCCACGGCACAACAGGTTGCACTAGTCCGCTTCCACTCCTCACTGACTGAGCACTAATAATCCACCCCAGTTATGGGAGTGGTATAATAAACATTTATTGCATAATGTTTTGTGTCATTGTTAATCACTTTTAGAATCATGGTGAGTAGGTGAAACCTCTAAATGTGTGTCTTTGACTTAATTAGACTGCTCGTGATCAACCTCAGATTTGCGTTTTGTTTAATGGGGATTTTACTGAGAGTAAATAACAGTGAGCTCCACATGCCAGGAATCTTTTAGTTAAAGTAGTGTTTTAAATATTGCTCTTAACATTCACGCTGGATGACTAAACCTGATGAGGATGCAAAAATGAGTTAGTGTGTTCCTGCGGGGTCCCTGTCTTATCCCCACTTTCATCACTCAACCGCAAATATAATTAAACATATTCCGTTGTGCGCTTTTCTAATTTTCCGTCAATTATCTTTTTTCCAGTGATTTGGGGAAAATCACTATCCCTGTGTGATATGATGCCGGAATCGGACGGCACCGCACTTGCTGACGTGACGCCCGCAAAACCTTCTAATTTGCCAGTCCAGCCCAGCCAGGAGTGCGCGTCCCATTCGCCCCTCAGTTTCTGCACCAGGCACTCTCCGGTCCACAAGCACAGGGCGCAGAGAGAGGCAACAGCTCGAAACCCACTTCAGCAGCGCAAAGCTTGTTCGTCGCTTGGAAAGTTGAAGGAATAATTTATTAGATATCACAGTCCTCATATGTCACTTGTAACATCCTCGTGATTTGGAGCGCTGTAAAGCCACAGCTTTGTGAGAAAGAAAGAGAAGAAATCAGCCGCGCGTTGGATGAGATTTCACTGGAAAAACACGCATTGTTGAGGACTTTTTTTTGCCTGTGTGTGTTTGTGTGAGTGTGTGTGGGGGGGGGAGGCTCTCATCGTTGATGAAGATCTCGGAGCTTGACAACAAGAGACGGCTTTATTTTGGTGTCACATGCTAATATTGGATGAGACTGCGGCGCAGCGTCCTGTTCAATAAGAGACATGGTAAGAAGCAACGAAACAAACTAACACTCCATCTATTCAACACAACTGCTCTTATTTACTGGAACTTTATTTACGCCTGAACTGATGACTTTATAACTGTTTTGTTTGAACCATATGAAAACGATTAATTGCCTAAATCCCTGACACGTTCAGCACAGATTTGCTGAAGTAGCTTATTAACCACAGTGTTTGGCTGCTGTGGGGTGTGATTGCTGACAGACGGATTTGTTTCCACATACCCCGAGGCACCTGTTTTATCTTATCACAAATTACACACCCAACACGCGATGAAAGAAGTTGATTCATTGCATCTGCTTTGCAAATTTCACCTTTTTCGGAAGTGAAAACGACAAATGTGGACTTGTTTGCTTTCTTTAGGCTCAACATCTACTCTGACTGTATTTGTGAGGAATAATACTGACCATATATTCCGTGTCTGTGATGGCAGGTGGTGTCGCGCGGAATACAAGAGCTTTGTTATAAATGGAGAAGCACTCAGAGAGGATAAATTGCGTGCGAAGTTGTGCGGCTTTCTGCTGAAGGAGTTATTCAGTGGCTTCCCCCGAATAAACATGAGCCCACGGCGAGACATGGGGTCGCTCCAGTGCGTGGGACTCACCGCGCTTCTCCTGTGCACAGGTAGGACCCCAGCTAAATGTCAATGACGACGTGTGTTCCTGCAGCTGAACAAGCAGGGTTATGGAGAGAAGCTGACACATAAGAGAAACTGCAAATGCACAAACCTTTGAGTGATTTCATTCAGTGCGCAACATTTAATGAAATGTAAATGATTTCCTTTCAGCCAAGAGGACATATATAATTTATGAGACATACAATTAGCTGTAAGCTGTTGTGACAGAATACAAAAGGACTTATAATATTAACATGAATGGACTGTGACAGTTGCCTAAAGAGCGTGAGTTTGCGTGCTGTGGCAGCACCGACATGGGATGAAGTGTGTGAGAGTGGCACTGCAGAGCACCAGGAATAACAACAGGCTGCATGCTCAACCCAGAAAAAGAGATCTGTTCTCTAAGTTTGAGCAGTTCTGCACTTGGCAAAAAACAACCTGTGAATGGGTGAGTGTGTGTGTGTGTGTGCCTGTGCACGTGTATGATTTGTATTATCTATTGCATGTCAGGGTGTTAGTGTGTGTTTGTGTATCGTATGCATGAATAATTAACAATGTGTTTGCATCTTGCACTGTTAGTGTGTCAATCAAATGTGTACATGAACACCCTTTCTCACTTTGCAGATAGCTTAGTCATTCTTTAGCCTTAGATTTGTGTTTAGAAAATAATAATTAAATAAATAAACCCTTTGTTGGACAATTCTACATACTGAAATGTACATGTATTTTAAGTATCTATTTGGTACATGTGAAATTTTAAAATTATTTTGCTGACTTTTGCTATAATATATATCCAATATAACCATGCTTAAAGCAAATGTTCTCAAGGATTGTAAGAGTAAAAAAAATGTGTGCTGAAGTAAAAGTTGAGTCATTTTATAATAGTCAGACAAAGTGGGATTTTATTTTAACCTTTAGACAGACTCTAGCTAGCTGCTTCCAGTCTGTATGTTAAGCGAAAAAAAACATGCTACTGCTTGACATGTGCCTGAATTTAAGCAATAGTGTTGCTGAATAAAACTCTTGAGGTGACTGTGAAAAAAAAAGTATTTGAACACAATATTGTTTAAGGTGAGTGTCTTTTCGCCAGGTGAAAGCAATACGACAAATATACAGGTAGGCCAAAGATTGATCCAGATCTCACTTGGGTTGATCTTTTCTGGTGAAAGTGAAGAGGAGGGGGAAAAAAAAGATTCTATCCTGTCATTAAAACCCCCGGTGTGAAGAGTCATCTGATTGTTTTTACCGAGAGGTTCTAGGTTGTTTCTAGGAGACATTTGCAGTGACAGGCATATTCTGTAGAGGAAACCTAAACACCCTCACATTCTGTCAGACTGGCCATCAGGACATTTGGAAATACTCCATATAGCCTGGCATGCTATAGGATACAGGCAGTTTTTTTTCAAATGAGACGGATAAGACAGATTGAAGGATTGTCATTTCTTAGTTACATATAAAAAGTTTCAGTGGTGAGAAGTTGTTGGTGAAATACCAAAAAACTATACCTCTCACTGTGCATCTTTATAATTGTCATATCTGCATACTGTATAGTTCTTATCACTTGTTCAAAAATGTACTTGAATGGCATGAAGGGCACTGTGCTAAACAAGAGTGGGAGGATTCCCACTCTGAGATTTCCTGCTCTTTTGTATGTGTGTGGGCCTGGCCAGAGTGGACTGGGAGGGAAAGTTGAAAAGTTACAAAACCAAAATGATTTTGGCTTTAATTTAATAATAGCTCTCCCGGTCTCTGTTTCCTTCAGGGTCACAAACATAAGCACACACAGAACTCTAACCAAATGCAGAATAAAATCATTCTGCCTGAGTTCAAATTCAAGAAGAACTGGGAATTTCAGGATATGTGATCACCTCTGTCTGTAAACATGATATTGTTGCAACACAAACATCAGAACTGAATTATCTGTATCTCTTATGACCAGTTGATGCTCTTTTTCATTTATTTTGTATCATAGTTGTCTTAGTGCCAGGATACATTCTGCATACCAATCTAGATAAAACTAAAATTTAATCCCAAAGGGCCACCAAGGGATCAGCTGAAAGAAAACAGAAAAAAACATTGCTTTAGCATGACCCTTTCTCTCTCTGAGTGACACAAAGACAGTAATGCATGCTTTTACTGTACATCCAACAGACCATCCAAAAAAAATTAAATCAGATGAAGCTGAATGAAAAGTCTGCAGCCCTTAAGCAGCAGAAAGACCAGAATAATTCCACTTTTCAAGCAACCCAATCTCAGTGCTAGTTCTAGATTGGTGCAAGTGCTAGTTCAAAATCAACTCAAACCTTATACGTCTGCATCTGTCTCTGCTAACATCAATCACAAACAAAAGCACTAAAATGTCTCTGTAACGGCATCGCTCCTGACCTGCAAGCCCACACTGGCAACTAAACTTTGCTGATTCAGAATATTCACACTGCGATCGCTATGGAAAGTGATTCTGTTCCATAAACGTTGTTCTTTTGATTCCTGCTAACTAGCATCAACTACATTTTATCAATCACAGCACGGTTGCACAAATCTAGTTAATGAGATAGTGATTTTGATCTTTTCAACAACGTGCATGCATGAAAAATCAATTTGTGGATGTATTACTACATGAACTATCGGAATGAGTAGATTTTTTGTTTACAGTATTATTGTGAGACTGTGATGCTGTTAGAGATGGCTGAATGTTTGTTAGTCTCAGTCTGCCCCTGGCACTAACAAACCAAGTTAATTCTTTGTTTCCATTAACCATTTCATTTTCACTGGTTGTTAGCTTGATGACATTTCTGTCGCTTCAAAGATATTTTTACAGTTTTTGCATCAACTTGTAAAAGCGCCAGCTTCACTGCCTCAGTTTGAATGTTTTTCTTGTGTGTTTTTCTTGTAACTGTTTCATCGCTCTTAACACAAATACTGAAGTTACACTGCAAGCAGTTAATGTTTTTTAAAAGAGCAGATTTCCAAAAATGTTTACCTGAGCTGCAGATCAGCGTTTAAAGTATATCTCTTAAGAGGCTGCAGTGGATTTCACAAGGCTAAAGTCATTCTTTGAACTGTTTTACCTCAGTTACCACAGTCTACTGATGAGATGGGCAAAAATCTCAAGTTTTTAGACTTTAGAAATTAGATCATCCCATGCCAATGTTAGAAGAGAGGTAGAGTCCAGTGTGACCCTGCATACACATTAGGGCTGCGAAATCTAAACTGACATCTACCTCCAGGAGAGCAAAGTCTCGTGGGATATTACTTGTTGGCTCTGAGCATCTCCTTGTTTAATCCCGGGGTTGGCAGGGCTGCATGATTCTGAGCAGTGATTCTGTTTAAAGTGTTTAAAGTTTAAACAGCAAAAGCCTATAGAATAAGCTGACTTTGTAGAAAACTCTTGTATGAAACATTTCTCTCCCACTCTCTTGCTTCATTCTTCACTCTTGCTTTCTCCTTAAATGGCTCAAAAGGCATTTCTATGAGCTGTAATGGTCATTACCATAAAGCAAGCACCGGGGTGTTTATTACTGGAGGCCTCGACCAAAAAGCAAAAAACTGAGCCAGTCGCTTAAACAATGTGTGCCTTCCCCACAGCAACAACATGGGGCGAAGTCAAAGTTTATCACACTAAAAAGAACACAGTATGTTGTCTGTAAAGCAATAGCCCTTTAGACAAACACATATTTAATAATATTTTGTCAAATTCAGTGCAAAAATGTAATTTTAATAAATCACTGAATGAAATGCAGTATTAGTAAGCGATGGATGAAGATTGGCCTGCGCTGTGTGACACTGTATTTTATACAAGGCTCCAGAGAGCAGCAGAAGGAAACACGGCACCAAAGAGCCATATTTCTATTCTAAGGGTCATAACACAGAGACACAAGTCATAAAGTGAAAGGTATGCTAAAGTTATGTTGAATAAAATTTGTAGTACAACCTTGAATTTTGTATGCTTCAAAAAACGTGCATCCAGTACTATGGTCTGGAATAAGAAAAACTCAATTAGATTTAATTCAGAAAGATATGGAGTGTAAAGCAGAGTAGAAGAAGAAGCCTATACCAGCTGGTTTAATGTAAAAGTTTTCTTTTTTGGGATGTGTTACATTTGTAAGTTAATTGATTGGAATATATGTGACAACAATGTATATCAAGGATACACTAGAATAACCATGTGGGAATGATCAAAAAACAGGTTAATTGATCCTGAAGATTTAGGTATCTCGTGTCTTTCCTCAGAAACTTCATTGATGTTTCAGCTCGTTTCAAGGGCAGAGAAACGAACTAAAAAAACAACATTATACTAAAGTAGTAAATTGTTTGCAAAGTGCTAATGTTGGTCCAACAACAATAATCACTTTGACTTCCAAAAGAAATATTTCCAGTCATTAATGTAAACCCAAAAGTCCACCTGCCTAGGATCAGATAGTACTTCACAGGTCTTCATTCGGTGATAGTAACTGGCTGAGGCATTGTGATTTTTGTTGTGTTGTGTTACTTAACCTAGTGAGCTCAGTGGTTGTAGACGGCAGGCGGATCGTACCCTCTGTACCTGAGGGCGTGTCACTGTCTTCTGATGTTTACAGCCTCCATCTTCTTTCTGATCTTCTTCGTTCTTTGTGGTCTAGAATCTTGTCAGTTTTGTGGTCAATTTTGGACTGGTGTTCTTTGGCTGCAGATTTTGCTAGTTTCTGGTGTTCCCCCAGTCTGTTCCCCAGGGTGTGAGTCATCTCCCTTATGTAGTGTTCCTCACAGCTGTTACACTTGATATTATATACTACTCCTGTCTTCTTGTCCAGGCAAGTATTGTCCTTGGGTTAGATCAAAAGGTGCCTTAAGCTATAGTAGACATTAAGGTCATGCGTCTTGATTTCTTGAGTGTCAGGTATTCATTTGTCCATTTAAAGTTGGCCCTATGGTCAAGAGAATTTAGGAGTGAATGAAGAGAGAAAGCAACGATTGCAAGAATAGAAAAACTAAAGAATAACAGAATAAATCAGCTCTGATAAATAGCCACATCTCCGCACAACACTGTGGAAGCGAGTTTGTTTCTGTTCTGCTGTCCTCTCTCTGCCCAGTGCAGTGTGTGTGACAGACAAAGACACACAGACCTGAAACTAGGTGCGTGTAATGTTTATAATGTTTGGAGAGGAACGGTGCCGTAACAGCCAGCTCTGTTCAGTCAGCTGGAATTCTGTGCTGTGTGTTTATCTCACACAAAGCAGTGTCATCTCTCTCAAATCTTTTGCAGTTGTGAGCGTCAAGTGCATCACTGCATCGTCTTTGTATCTGGTCTACAATTTGGCAAGATTGGCAGATTTTGGCAAGTTTGGAGAGTCTTTACATATATGGAAGACCTACTAAGATGGATTTTGACACTGTAATATTGTTTTTTGTGGTGCTGCGTCAGGGTGGGATTTTAGTTTTTATATATTTTTACAATGTCAGAGTTACCGTACGGTCAAATGTTGCAGTTTAGCTGAAGCAGGATGCAACAGACAAACCTGTTGGTGAGAGATGATTGTTTGTAGTCTACAGTCATGGGAGATCAGCAGGAATGATTGCACTCCATAAAGCCATGGTGGGTCAACTTTATTTTCTGTGCATTTGTCTTGGAGAAATACTAAATCTGATCTCTCAAGCAAGTCATAGGGATGGTGGCATTACAAAAGTGCAGAGGTGACACCACAAGAGACCAGGCTTCACATACTGATGTGTGTGGTTAATCTTTGTTTATGGCTTTGTTTATATGCTCTTTAGTAAACTGGTTACAGTAAATCCACATATAGGCAGCAGAGTAATCATATTTCTCATCCAAACTCTATCTCTGACTTACTCTGGAAGCATGGCTCACAGATTTGATTTCTGTATATTGACAAACAGGCTGTTTCCTGTTTTCTTTTGTGTGTGTTCTGTGTGTGATGGAGAAGACAGTGCAGTGAGGAAAAAGGTAGGCAAACACAACATAGCTTCTCCTCACAGCACAAACTTCAACAACAACAAAGACTTCTGCAAGCTGACGTCGCTCTGTGCAATGGTCTCTCATTTCATGCTGCCACTCAACTTCGTCGTGTGAACACATACTTATAAAAGCAAGCAAGAAAGAAAGACGCAAGGAGAAACCTGGCTGCGTTCATACAGTGAGATTGGTGTTATCCAGAAAAATCTTTCCGGGGAAATCAGGTTTCACCAATCCCCTACCCCAGTTATAAAAAACAAATAATCTGCTTACTCAAGATCCAGACAACACTATGTTTGTTGGAAGTTTTTAAAAATAATATGTCGGTCCAAAAAAGGAAATTACTTTGTCTGCTTTGTGTGAAAATGTTGTCTTCCTCATCAGCCTAAAATAAGTCTCATGTAAAAATCCTTAGCATGGCAGTATGGAAGTATTGCTATAACTAGTTAGTTATAACTAGTTTGCACTTAAATAAATTAGTATTTGGTGCAAAATAAAGTTTATTAAAACATACTTCAAGCTTTAGATTAGAAAAGCTAAATATTAAACAGGAAAAATTCAAACAAACAAAAGATTCAGTGGATTCAAGGCAGTTCTTGTTCCCTGCTGATACTCTCTTTTTATCCACCTGGCACACTTTTGGAGAAATGCTCTAAGCATCCAAAGCTCAAATATAAGTAAGAACACACCCATAAATTATTATTTTTTCTTTGCCACTGACTTTAAAACAAACAGATGTGGACCTTTGTAGCATTATATGAGTAGTAAATATGTAAAGATGTAACGTTTTGGAAAACGTGTCTGGGGTCACTCAACTTATAATAAAAATAAAAATAGTATGAAAGAGCGAGCCTACATTGAGTTAAATATGAGAATTCAGAAAGATGTGAGCTTCAAACAGGATGACAGGGATTGTAAGTAGTTGCTTTTCAGCCTACAGAACATTGGAATTTGCCTTTTTAATCTGTTTTCACACAGAGTATGAACTCCAATCATTTGGAGAATGAGGTCTGGATATTGTCTGGAGGTGCTATTTCACACATGCAGAACACAACAAGAGATTGTCTGTATCTGTATGTCTGAGAGATGCTTTCTCACTTGGGGAAATAGTCTGTTAGGTTTCAGTGAGGTGTGGCAGATAGTGTGCGGGACAGGAAGTTCAGGGTTCTGGTGCATGTCCAAAGACGGCTTTAGAAATCTATAGGATATAGTCCAATTTGGACAAAGAAATGAGTCTTTTCTGAAAGAAAAGAAAGGCTTTGCTTTACTAATAGGATCAAAGACTGAAAGGATGAAAAGGAGGATAATCGATATGTGACAACATTAGGATGAAAAATTGCCCTGCTTTCCTTCTTCACTCTAAGTGTTTGGGGGATTGGGAATACAGCACACCTAACGATGGCTCACGTATGAAGATCTGTGTTGATGCACCCTGACGCACATAATCACACAAAAAAAGCGGGTGCGCGAAAATCACTAAAGCTTTTGTGACACATTGTAGCTGCGAACTGTAAACACACACACACAGAAACACACAGAGACTCATCTCCTTGGGCAAACAACTTCACAGCTATCCAACTGGGAAAGGATCACACTCTGCAGGAGGTCTAGAGACAATTAGCATAACTAACAGAACACTCACCGCACGCCCAGCAATACGGAGGGAAATGAAAATGAACCTATGCAATTAAAGCAGAGAAAGAATGTTAACATTTTTTTGTCACTTCTTGTGTGAAAGATTGACAGAGAAAGTAGCGATGACATATTTACAGTATCTCGCTTCACCAGTTTTGGTCCCACAAGGCATTGGAGGTACAATATGTGATCTCCTCGCTTACAAGACTGTCACTCGGGCTTCAGCCTCATGCTGAGGCGGCTTCGCACTGCATCACTTCATGGAAGCACAGCGAAGCAGTTTTTTAGAAAAAGCCCATAAGCTTTTTTGTATTTCTGAAGAGAGTTGTATTGTGTCAGTTTGTGTGTGTTAATGCTGCAGGTGCTGAGGTAGGGCTGATGACAGTCGTGATGGGAGAGTTTGCTGCTATTGCTTTTATCTGCACAGGTCAGGGCAGGAAGCTATTGCCTTAGTGATTCGTTTTTTGTTTTGTCCAGCAGGAAAACATGATTGATAACAGTGGAAATGGTATCAATGTGCAGCGCTAGTGTGAAGTCTTTGTTTCTGTAGGTTTTCACAAACACTATGCGACTTTTGCCTGTCTCTGTTATTTTGTCCTGTTACTGCCTGGTTTGTATAAGTGTCTCACTCTGGTTAAGAACCATTCCTCTTTGACTGATTTACCAACTTATGTCACATGTTAAGAGACAAAAAAAATAACCACTTGAAAAGTTCTGTGTAGCTCAACAACTGGAAAAGGAAAAAAAAAATCTCCACACAGACACACAATCAAGTTAATTTCAAACTTGATAGACACTTCGGAATTGAAACCTGAGGGGAAAATATTCCACACCTTTAGGAATATGGCTCCCAAACCGAGGCTCAATTCCCTTACCAATTTTCAGCAACAGTGCCTCAAGAGAGGTAAACATTGCTGAGAGCTGCAGCCAATAAAAAAATGTATTAGCAATACAACTTCCATCTTCCAAAACCTATATCTGTATAGGTGTTAATACTTTCATGCAGTAAACCGAGTGAGGATAAGAACACTTCAACCATAGTGATAAATGATTGAAATAGTCTCTGCACTTTATAAACTTAATAATTGTGTGTTATTTGCCCTTGGATTACTGGAAATAAACAGTTTTTCTTAGAACATGTGATAAGTGATGCCAAATAAAGTAGATAAAATGCTTATTCTGTATTAATATGCTAACTATGGTACACAATTTATGCATAACCTATGCAACATGCTATAGGGTCATCCACACTTATATTACTCATATATTGCCAAGGTTTTGCGGATTGCTTTTCAGTAGCTGTATGCATGTATGGTTTACTTGGCTGGATGATTCATTGGCCACAAGAATGAGACACAGATTTCGATCGATCTGTGGGCTTCGGGCCAGAGCTGAGCTCAAAATTGGGAGCAGTCTTAAAAACTGTTATTGGACCATTTCTAGTTAACAGTAAATGTGCTGCCAGTTGGTAGGCCTTATTAGGTCAGAAAATTGCAATGTGTGCGGCGGCAGTGGAACAGATGTCATCTCAAAATGAGAAAAATCTGTTTTGAGCTTCAACGCTTGAGTGTCATCTCCTCAACTGTAACGTAGCCTGCCAAAAATTGAATGTGTAATCAGATTCACAATAATCAGAAATGTAGTTCCACACATCTGGTCTCTCTTCATTGATACTCTCTCAAATTCTTCTCCAGTCATCCTCCTCATCTATTCCCTGCTTCCTCCGTCTACCACCTCCATATCTTTATCTTTGTTCTTCATCTTTCCTTTCTATCTATCTTTTCCTTACTTTTTCTCTTTTCACTTCATTACTCTTTTTCTCACGTTCTACTTTTTTTTATCATTTTTTATCACATTTCAGATTAATATTTGACCAATGGCTTTCCTCAAACCAGTATATCTGGGAATGCTTGAATATTACTAAAGCTAAACATTAGCGAATAAGAAATCAACACAGTACAACGGACCAAGATGATTTCTGTATATTTATTAGTTTTATTAAAGAAATATTTCAGGAAATTTGGGGTTTCACAAGTTAGCGTGAACAGATGATAAATGTGGTGTTGGATAATTAAATAAGAGATAAATAATAAATAAAGAGATTCTGCCAGTAAAAGTGATCAATTAATCAATGAGTTAATCAACCAAGATAATTTTATTCATGAGAAAGGTTGACAATTTGTTAAATAAGCTTAGCAACTGTTTTGACTGAGCCAAGACTTAGGTGAGCAGATTGAAACCATGTCTGGTTTCAAACTCAAAAAGCAAATACACATTTTTTCAAAAAATTTCCTTTAGTTCTCATGAAAAGAAAAGATAAGATAAGAATAAGATAAATAATGACTTCTGCTACACATGTACATTTGTAAATATGATGTACTGTTCTTCTTCGATATCTTCCGTGTAATGTCTTTTGTTTTTTATTATATGGATATACTGAAGTATAAAAAAATTAATACTCATAATATTATAAAGCCACCTATGTGGGTCTGTGAACTCATTACTTTTACTCCCCCATCATCTGTGCCCTTTACTTTTCTTTAGAATTTAATAAACTAAACCAAATGTGAATTCTCACCTGAATCAGTCCAAATAGAATAGAAATGTCACGTTGAGCTCTGATTTTGCATGGTCCGTCTTTGTGAGCCTTAAATTAAAGCTAGAATATGTATTTTAAGCTATCACTAGCATGAGACTCAAAATCAGTCTACTCTGCTCTGCTATGCTCTGCTACGCTTTGGATAGCTCTTCAGTTATTAGTAATTATCAAATTACAATAGTAATTAAAGGAATAAAGGATAGAATTCTGAAAAACTTACTAATGAAGCAGAAATTGAAACCCTGATTGGTAAAGAAGAGGCTAGCTGAAAAACAATTACGTTTGGATGACCTCAGTAGAATTAACAATAAACCATATCGTAGAACATATTTGTGTTAAAAATATTTGAAAAATGTACATACTGCATGCAAATTTACATGCATGTACTGTAGCTTTATGGTATGTAAGGTCGTGTATATTCATACAAAAATCTCTGCCTCCATATTTGAGGCTTTTCGCTCATATGGACGCTGTTCCAATATTTGTTAACACGGGAGATTAGTAGTCTTTGGCTGATCAGATTACCCTAAATATCTGATCACTTAAGACCATATTTTCAGTGCTTTAATCTATGTTTACCATGTGCCAACATATTCAAGGCAATAAGAGTGATTTTACAGTGTCTCTTATTTGGTCATCCTGTCCCTAATTCTCACAGGAGAATGCTGGTTTGAGCATGCCCAGGGCCAGATGTGGGCCAAGTGTCTTAGTAATAGAGAATAAATCAGTTCTTAAAAGGTCCATATAGGGGTGAGACAGAATGTATCCAAAGCCCAAGGATTTAAAAAGAGACCTGAAATCCCCTTTGTTTCGCTGTGGGCTTGAGGCTGAGTGAGTGAGCCTTGTGTGAGTTCTTGGTACTGGTCTTGGGCCTCTTGGGTGCCAGCATTTTCCAACAGGTAATTGAGCCTCTCTGAGGCTGTCTGTGTAATCTCCATGAATACAGTGTGAATGCAGGCTTCTTGCTTTCCAGAGTAGGCATAGAAGGACACCAATTTTTATTCAAGGTAACTGATGAGGTCGACAGTTGGACTGATGTGGTCCACTCACACTCACCACTTAACACTCACAGCCTCAGGTGTGATTTCCATCAGCACTTTCATTTTATTTAGTCTCTCATACTTTTGGTGTGGCTTCTCAGGAGGTTAGATAGATTTTCACTTAAAATAATTTCATTAAAAATGCATTGCAAATTTATGACCATCTTTATATAATCTCTAGCGAAATTGCCAGACTTAGAAAAACACACATAGAAATAAATACAAAACCATAGCAAGGTCAAATTGACCTGACACCTTGCCAACTCTAATTGCTCAAGTCATGAGCCTGTGATATACTGACACGGTGTTAACAAAACCTGACAGTACAGTATGCTACATTTGTTCTTGTCATACAGTACAATCTTCCTATATCTGACATGCAGGATGCAGAGAAGCCTGTTCTACACTGTCTGTGAATCTGCAACAACAGATGTGGAGCCTATGTTTAAGCCTCAACTATTAGATACAATGCTATATGAAAAGATATAATACGCTATATGGCAACCCGTAGTGGTTGTTAAATACATTAAAATATTCAACTGATATTATTAACATCTTTAACATTCTTTAAGTATTATTCCTAATTAATTTATTCGTGTAGTTATTGAGATGTCAGAAAACACAACGCAGTACCTTTGAGTACCTGTTGTGTCCAACAAACAGCCCAGATTAATTTAAAGCAATGTAAAATAGAGAAAAGATGAAAAAATGTTTGGCATTTACCCTTGTTAAATAACTTTAAATGTGTTTTTAGCCAAGTTAACGAGCTCTAGGTTTGGTAATGATTGGTCAGTATCCAATGTTTGGTCAGTATTGCATGGATAGCCATTCAATTTTGGACCTTTTTTTTTACTTTGGTGATCCCTTATTACAACGTGTGTATCTACTGACTTGTTGGTGCTAAGTGTTGGACCGTTAATGTGTTTATTGCCTATAGCAGTATAGTAGCACTATTTTTTACTTTTTTTTTTATTTATTTAACACATATTTTAAAAAGCACTTTACATATACTGTACAGAACATGCATTATGAATCACTGTAAATATCCTGGAGTGCAGTGTAAAAATGTTTGCAAATCCTTATAATTTGCAATTTTCCAGTTCAAGTAGTACTGGTGCTGAACAAAAGACAACAAACATGGGGAATTGAAGGCTAAAAACTGTATCAGATACAAAGTAAAGGAGAAGTGAGAAAGTAAAAACAACAATTGAAATGGAGCTGATCAAACATAATCTAGATTATCTTTGATTATATTGAGAAAACCTGCAAAACTTGCTCTAAAATTGTAGCTTGGTAACTCTTGCATCACAGCAGCAATTTTTGTCTCTGCAGTTCTGTTTGACTTGCTATAAGCAGTCCAAATACTTATCTTGCCATTTTTCGGTTGGATTTCCTCACAAGCAGGAATATACCTCCAATCTGTAAGGCTAATTACTACCACTTCCAACCTGATGTTGTACAGGGCAGAGGCTCTTTCATGTGTAGATTCGATTAAATTATGTTGTGGTGAACTCATTAGAATGGATTTACATTTACTGTAGAGATGTTTTTGTGCTCCATCCCCTCTGAACTCCTCATGAGCACTGCAATCACAGGATTCTGATGACCTGACATTTCCTGGCCAGCTTTCCACTGCCAAAGCACTGCACACTCACAAAGTCGTGTCTGCTCATCAAAGCTGGGAAATGGCGCCATGCTGCTTTTAAATTCATGGTTCACTTTGCTATATTAAAGACTCTCATGGTTTTGTAATGGTTCTAGCTGGTTAATTAAGTGGGTCAGAAAGCAGATCAAAGGCCTGTGGTAGTTCCAGTTAGTATTTCCGACCATATTGACTGTGTAGAGCCAAGATACGAACTTTGTCATTCAGTCAAAGATGGGAGCCATCATTCCCCCTGTGTGCTGTTCAGCATACATCATATTGGTTTTTGATGAATAATCATTTAACTAGTCTTATATTTTGAATTTTAAATCTAAACCAATTTTTTTCATGTAGTAGGGAATTACAGTCATTGCATCATAATTTATATTTGTAAGTTTATTTTACTTAAGTGTTACTGGGTTGTCTATGGGCAGATCTGCAGGATGACTGACTGTTTCAGGTTAGCCTGTTTAAAGAAAGCAGTGGATCAAATTGTGAGAAAAAAACATTATAGAGGTAGCCATCAATCATAAACCCCCGTTTTTCCTGCTGTCAAATTACCTCTGCACCATCACGCCACCCCCGACTGCAATTTTATAGAAAAAGAATGCTTTATCTTTCCAGCTGTCACAGGAATGATCAGCTAGTTGATTATGACATTAGCGTTGTGGTATTGCCAATTAAGTTTCACCGTTCAACATTTAGGGCTGAATAAGCCACTGCACACCCTAAAGTGCAAACAGCATGCAAAACATGCAGGATAAGGTATGTGCATGAATATTAACATCATAAATTGTCTCTGTATTTCCATTTGCTTGCAGCTTTTCTTTCATAATTATTTTTTTTTCAGTGATATGATATTACACAGCAGAATAATAGTGGTTGAATAAAAGGGAGGATTCAGGGCTTATCTAGCTCTGCAGGTGTGGCATTACAGTCTTCTCAATGGGAATCAGACTTGTGGTGTGAAGTATAAGCTCCTGCACTGCGCAGAGCATTGTGTGCATAATCCCAGTGCACTTTCCCATAACTGGGAGCTGGGACAAAGTGAAGGGCACACATTCTGTTGGCAGTATGACACTGACACTCAGCCATTGAGAGGGGGGCACAGGTGCTTGTTGTGCTTTGTGTGGTTGGAATACTGCAGTGGCTCAGCACTGCCAGCGAGAAATCTTCTTCAGTCCAACGTAAAGGCTGAGTCTGTCTTTCTTTCGGTGATAAATAAAACACAAAAGAAGAATACACACAAATGATAGGTTGATAATGTTATTAGAGGAGAGAAGGCTTGAGACATATTTTAGTGTACTGACAAATGGGTTCAATTTAGCCAATACTAATGTCCCACTAAATATAGAATTATCTTCAATCAAGATCATTATATATTATTAGTGATGTAATACATTTGGATGGATCATCCTTCAAAGCATGGCAGGAAAATGAAATGCATCTATTTTCATTATGTGTACTCATCTATTTTTGTGCTACACAATGTTCAGCTCAGCTAATCAAAAATCAGTCCCAAACTTGTGTTATGTACTCATCTATTTTCATTCTACATTGTGGTAAAATGACACAGTGGATCTGGACCACTGAATATTCAGCAGGTCTTTGTAGACTAACTATAATGTGTGCCTTCATAAACTTGGGGACTGCATGCAGTAACTGAATAAGGCAGAGAAAAAATTAAATTGATTTCTTCCTTTGATGCAGCTGTGTTGTGTGCACAAGTGTCTGATGAGGGGCTGCGTGAAATAACAAAATCGTATTTTTTAATTCTTTTGTATGATAATTTAGGCCAGCTACAGTACAACGCATTGTGCTGAATCCCTGCCTCAGCACAAGGATTGCAGGAAATCTATTCTGAGCTGTGATGAATTTAATGGAACATTTTATTGGTGCAGGTCATGTTTGCGGCATTGGAGCATTGTAATGAAGAAGAATGTTGAAGAATGTTGAGGAGGTGGAACATTAAAATGCCTCCGGCAGGTTCTGCTTACTATTGAATGGGAAATGAGTCCATCATGGTGAAGGCTCGCTCAAAACAAGTAATGATTAATGGGAGTTTGGATGTGTTTGCACACGTTTGCTGATTGAGTATATGCAGCATGTGCATACAGACACACAAACACGGAGATATACAAATACAAATACAGTGATATGAACAAATGTGCTCAGTCTAATATACTTATTTAAGCATTACGACAACTTGTTCACACACACACACACACACACACACACACACACATGGATGGAAGCAGGGGTATATAGTACTTTGTTGCGAAAATGTATAAAAAATTACTATATACTACACTTTAAGGGGTGGTCTTCCATATATATATATGTATATTTTATTTTATATAAAATGTGTGTGTGACTATATCAGCTACATGCTTCAGTATTTTCTTCCAGTCATAGATTAAACCTTTAGATGGATGATAAACTTGGAAATGTATTTCAGTTTGCCTTCAAGATAACAAGATGTCATGATAGATAAAGAGATGAGGGGAATTGCTTGTGTCCATCAGTGTCAGTGCACATAAATTGAAATTTTAAATGTAACTAAAATCTTTTAAACTGCTGCCTTCAGCAATTTTATATCAGTTATATCAATCACTGGGATATTCATTTTTAGACATCAGTGTAATTAATGCAAACAAATGGCACCATTATATCGCAGCCAGTATTTGCTTCTTATTTGCATTTTAAAGTGTGAATGAACTTCACTGAGCAGGGCAATAAAGTTTTGTGCATAAGCGCATAGTGAGACAAGTGAAACTTGAAAATAAGTCTCATGTCCACACTTGTGACAACAGTTTTACTGTCATATAAAGAGTCTTCTGCTCCTGTAAATAGGGTTTAAATGTATTCACATATGTGCTCATTACATATGTCATATGGCCTAGAATGTGTCATTTCAAACTGTATGAGCCTATTGCCACATACTGCAGTTTCTATTCAGCTCTCCCATCCGTCTACAGAAGATATGCACACCCACCACTCCCTAAAACACAGCGTTTTTGATCATACTCTATTCATATATATTTGAATAGAGTGTTGTAACTGCAGTGCACAAAGAGTGTATGCAAATATTCAGCATTGTTATGGCTTTTGAATCTTAGGATTAATCTGCAAAGAAAATATGATTCAAGACTGGAAAGACTGCTTACGGTTTGATTTCACAGAAACGGATGTCGAGAACACTGAATTCGAGACATTTCAAAGCGTAATAAACTGGATCGTTTGGATGGTAATACAAAACAAAACCGGATTCTCTGAGTATTGACATAAAAACTTTTTATGAACTCCTAATACAAGGGCTATGGTCCAGGCATTTGTTGTCATCCTATTGATGTCTGCAATGTCTATATTTCCCAGTTATTGCAAAAAAACAAAAAAACACAAGAATAAATCTATGTGTGGAAAAATGAATAGTGACTTCTCTATAAAATAGAATAGCTGGAGTGATGGGACATCACACTGTTGCTGAGTCAGGTCAGTCTGAGTCGCCAGAGGGCATCCACTCAGAATATGGAGGATGTTCGTGTATTAATGAAGGGACTGTCAGTCACTTTGTGTTAGAACACTTCTTGTTGCTCTGAGTTTGCACAGATGACAACACAATGAAACTATGGCTCAGCACATTACAACGGCTGTAACTTAAACTGTTATAACAGTTGTTGTTTTTTTTTACATTTTTCACTAAAGAGTGAAGGAAGAAATCAGCTGTGTTTTCAAAAGTTATTTTATATATGAGGTGACAAATGAGCTACCTGTGTGTTAGGACATACAGTAACTTTAGGTAGGAAGGATTGATGGTTTTATAATACAATGCACAATTGTTGTCACAACCAAGACCAAGAGAAAAAAAATATGACTTCTTAATGCCATTTTAACTTGTGGTTTAATTCTTTATGAGTTAGACACCTGTATTGATGCATGGACATGATCTGGGGCTACAAGTATTGTAATAACAAAAATGACTATATCTGTATTAATCTCCTTGTGTAAATTGTTGTACTGTAGCATAGTACATTAGTATGTTAGGTATAGTACTGTAGCAAGAGATTACCCTTGTTTTCACCTTGCATACAAAAACAATAAACTGCAAACTAGACCATGCTAACAAAAGCATCACTATACACTGAAAAAGTCAAATTGAAACCTTCCACAAAAGAGCAGATGGTTTTTCTGTGCTCCCAACAATTGATTTTGCGCTCAAACCTCACTGCAGGGCATCTTGGAGGATGTATGGGGCCTATTTATTTCACACACTGCTATTTGTGTAGTAATTCATATACTATCAGCTAATGGTTCTGCCTGATAATCACTTTCATCACAGGTCCCTCCTCACAGGTCAGCAACTAGGGAATTAATGTGCATTTGACTGCACAGTTTGCTTGTTGAGTGTAAAAATTAACATTCTAACCCTATAGTGTAAGACAACAAAAATGAGAGCTTACCCCACATGTTCAAATCACTGCACACACACACACACACACACACACACACACACACACTTATTTAAGCATCTGCTGAATGATTGTGGCAGCAGTGGCCCCAGCTGCTGATAATTGAGAGGGTACCTAAATACCATCTGCATGTCAGGTGAGAAAACTTCACCTCTAGAGTAGTGTGTGTTGCAGGGAAATGACCAGCATGCTGCTAACAGACAACAGACTAATGCCCAGGAGCTGCTCAGTGACCCATGAAAAGATATGACAGTGTCATAACAGCCATCTGGTCTACCTCTGCTGGTTCTATTAATAAATCTCCTGAGTAAGCAGAGGAAGAGGCGAGCGGGGCATGCAGAATAGTTACATGTTCGACATGTAACATGTTTTCCTCATTTTTCCTCATACTTCCACTTTCTGATTTTCTTTCTACTTTTTTTCTTTTACACAAACACACATGTATATGGCACATTCGCACACGTTCATTTTCTCTTCCACCAGCTGTCATGTGTGCTTGCTGAGGGGTTTGTCCATAGAGGCTGATGACTCAGGGCTCCGTGCCAACAGGCTCCCCATAAATAAATGCATTCTGTGTTCCTTTATATTTCTGAATATTTTATCGATTTGTCTTGAACTGCTTAATTTTTGCAGGTTTGTTTAACTACAAACAAGTTAAACTTTCGTAAAGAGCTTGAAAATGACACCACAGTGTTGCATTACATGAGACTAAATGAAACAAATGGAACAAATTACAACATTTGTCTTGTGCAAAGAAAAACTAAATTGCCGAGATAGATTTTGAAGTGGAAACAAACTGTGTAAGCAGATTAATCAACTCTACAGTATCTGAAATAAATCTGTTGAGTTGTTAAAAGTTTGGGTTGACAGGGGACTATAGAAACATGTCAGGATCCAGTTACAGAGCCTTGATGTGCTCTACACTCAATGCAATGGAAAAGAAGGCTGCAAAAGCTTCATTATTTGCCTTACTGGTAAACATTTATCTTGATACACTGGCTCACAGGCCTGTCACTGGACATTATTTTTAACTAAAAAAACAAAGAAATCAGGAGATTGTGAAGAGGTTTGTTACAGGAACTAAAACAGAACTGTGTTTTTGGCACACAATAATTATATTTCAATCATGCAAATGAGTTCGGTTTTGGTATTTAAAGGGCTGTTGGAGTGTGTAATTGAAAATGCAAAAGATTGTCTCGCATCAAAATATCGTGGAATGCGCTGGCTGGCTGCTAATCAGAATGGCCCCCACGTGCCGCGCACACTGAATCGCTGCCTCGATCTCTCTAGAATTGAATCGTTTTATCTTAATTAACTGTGCAGAATCCATCCAGGTTTGTGAGAGTGCCAATTTCTTTCACCCACCCTCTTGCTTTTTTTTTTCCCAGTGTGCACATAGCTAAAAAGGAAAAGATATATATTGTTCGGCTGACTGTGATATCAACCAAAGAGCGGTGATCGAAGGATAGGATGCTGTTAGTTCACTGTAGTCACACAGACCGTATCTTTAACAGATTGCCTGCTCACTGCCGTCAGTGGCATTGCTGTAATTTACAGTAGCTTGGTAACATGCCATGCCACACCTCCTCATCTTCATCTGTCCTTCCTTCACTTGTGTGTGTTTGTGGCAGTATTTTCTGGACTAGCAAACAGTATTTTACATTGGGCTAGGGAAACAAGTAGAAATAATTTACAGTTTAAAAATTATTTGATTTTGGCCATTCACTTTATGACTACACTTTGCCTTCTGTGGATTATTTTTTACTAGCAACAGCTTCCCATTAATGTCACCGTCATCAGTACAGTTACGGACCTGTAGGAGTGTGAGAGATTTGTGTTTCATCTCCCACTGTGAACCTCAGCAGCCAGGAGAATAATAAGGGGGATGTCTGTTTATTGAACAAATGTGAACAAATGAATTACCTACATATCTTTACTGAATGATAATCCTGAGACACTGTAGATAATTTCTTCAGTAAAAGATGACTAAATGAAATCGTGTTCTCAGTTTGATCCCACTGTCCACCATTATCTGAACATGTAATTTCACAGCTTTAATTGCAAGCAGCAATTAAGTGGCCTCTGCTAATTGCACTATAATGGACAGACTGAACATGAATAATGATGAATTCATTTAAATTCTGTTTTTGCCTAGCCCGTAAGATAAATTCAGAGAGGTCATTTTGGTATAGCAAAGTGATGCTCAAGACAAGGATTCCCCTCAAGCATCTATACATTGCTAGTGTCCTAAGCTCCTGCCTCAATTAAAACAATCTGAATTTGAAAATGTACAAGTTGAATCATTTGGGCTTTGGGGGAATCGTTTTGGATGAGGAAAGAGATAACAAAGAGAAAAGAATGTGAAAAACACTGAAAAAATGAAAGGCAGCAGCCGCTGCAATCTCAGCGTGGTTATTACACAGCAGAACCATACCCATTTGTGCTTGGAGCCAAGGTCACATCAGACGATTTTAACAGTAATTCTACACCTGACTTGACCATCCCAGCATCCCGGGCAGATTATCCCGTAGTGTGAAAAGGCTTGGGACTGCAGAGTGTGGCACTGCGGGCTGACGAGATGTTTTCAAACATGTCTGATTTTATCTGGCTCACGTAGTGTGAAGAGTTACAAGGCTCACCAAGGCTGAAATCTGAGAGCAGCATCGACAACAGATAATCAGAGTTTAGACACAGGAACAAGAGACAAAAAAAAAGAGAATGGACTGGAGGTTTAACAACAGTCACTCATGCAGACAATTTACATCAGCAAAACTCCACGTTCGGCCTGTTCTACATGATAGGTTGAAAATTCATGGGAAAGAACACTGAAAGGGCGAAGTGGTCGTAATAACTTGCACAGCGATTTTGTAGCAATTGCAAATAAAGGCAAATTATGCAGCATTCATTATCAATGTAAACGCCAATATGGACATTTTCAAATACATTTTATTGTTAATGTAGCTTCTGGGAAACGAGACAAGCAACGATAACAGGTTTATTTTCTTTAGTGGTTAGCGTGTACCTCAGTGTGAGCAGCTCCTTAATGGTATTCAGACCAGATCAGAACATTAAATTACACCGATTTGGCAGCTGCTTTTGTCCAAAGTGGCTTTTTCAGCCACAGTTAAAGCAATTCAGGGTTCCTTGACTTGCTAGAGGACACTTTGACATGTGAACAGGAGGAGTCTTGGAGAAAACCATCAACTGTGCAATCAATGCATGTCAGTGAAGAACAGATTCATCCTATTTATTATATGACTTTAAAAGATTAACTAATGATTAAGCATGTTCTGACAAACTGTACATACAGGTCATTCATTGGTGATACTGATTCTTTTTTTTTTTACTAAGTCTTCCTCTTATCTGTGGCATTTATTGGTTTTTACTTCAAAATCAACTTGCAAAGAAGTTATTCTACAGTTCAATCAAAATGTGTAGGTTAAAGCCTTTTTGACATATGAACAATGTCTAGAGAATCAGGCTCAGACATTGTGTGGAGTTTCCTGTTTACGCATGCAGCACACAGCAGGACATAGTCCGTGTGAGATACATTCTCACTTTTGATGAGGGGTGGTCCCTGGGTAGAGTGTGCAGGAGGCATGATGTGACACAAAAACTGCACTGGGGAAATCAGTGTGTTTTGTTTATAAACACATTAAAGTACAGTGAATAATATGTAACCCCAGTTTCCAGAAGGAGACAAGTTCAGTACCACAACAGAAAGCTTATTTGCTGTGAATCCCCCGGACAATTAACTGCTGTATCTGTTGGGCTCATGGGGCTATTGCACAGACTCTGCACTAGGGGGCTTGCAGGATAAAGTCTTTTTAAAGTCTGAGCGAACTTACTCGGACATTTGTGTGTTTGTTTTATTTGTTGTTGCTGTGAGCACAGTGCTAACTACTGCACCAATGTGTTGGTGGAGACCAAAACCGGGGTTAGAAGTAAAAATTGCATATTTGTATATATATTTGAACGTTTACTTATCTGACAGAAGTAAAAAGAAAAGGTCCCATTTATTTGTTTGTTAATATAAGCAGACATATGTGTGAGTTTTTATGTGTGAGTATGCTTAAAATACAGTCAAATAATTGGGAGAGAGGCTGATTTGCCTCTGTGTTACAGCAACTGTCTTTTTAATTATACTTTTTCATTGTTTGGTAACTGAAAAGAATAATTGCTGTAGTGTAGTAGTTATGTATGTGGAATATGGAGTTCAGACACGCCACTCAAACACACACTCTGTGTTTAAGAAGCCACGCTGTTGTAGCACATACATTGTCTTGCTGACATATCCACCAACTTCCCTGAACCGCTCTTAAAATCTGAATATATCTTCACATTGATGATACCTGAACACTTGAAGTGCTTGAAGATCACACACTCAGCAGTGGTTTCCACCCTTAGCCTTTACACACTGAGATTATCCCAGAATCCCTAAATCTTCTCACAATATGACTGGAGATGGTGTGAATGGATCTCATTTCGTTGCCATCTTCTATCAAGAAATATCCTTTTTGAACCAATTGACATTTCTGTTACAAAGTTTGTCACATAGTGCTGAGCCACAACCTGTTTTTGCCTGCAAACACTGAACCTTTGGTGGATGCTCCTTTCATACTCATTCATGAGACCATAACCTGGTTATTTTGAAATCAACAAGAACAGTATTACACAAATATTTTATAGACTTTTTTGCCTATGTCACAACCTCTTTTGAGTATGTTACATTCATGATACTACTACTAAATTTGCCTATTTTTGCAAAAATACTAATAAGTCAGTGGAAAAAAGCATCAACTTTACAAGAAATTGAGGTTGTGGATGAGGAATCTGATCTCCATGACGAAACATATATTCTGTCTTATCTCCAATACAAACAAAGAACAAACAGGGACATTGTGAAACGAATAATGCACACTAGAAAGCTTAATTATAGTAGTGAAAACAGACATTTATCAATGGTAACAGATGAAAAACAACAGACTGATAACAAGCGCCAACTTTTCTTTGTATCAGAAGATATGAAGAAATGGCGAAACAAAACATTTGAATTCGTTTTCATACAAACTGACTGAACAGAAAAAGAAAACCAAGGATGCTCATCATGCCATTGATGCCTTTCCCACACTTCAAGCTTGGCTAAATGAAAGACAAATGTGTCTAATTAGTCAGGCAGCAGGTGCAGTAAAATGGTTGGTTTTGGCGATGGGGAGCATCTCCTCTGGCTCGCTGTAAATATTGACTGTTGTAGATTGGTTGTAGAGAGCAGAGCACAGCGGAAAGGCAGCTGACCGTGACAGTAGCTGTGACAGCCGTTGTACACTTCCTCTCAGCTTGCCATACAGAGTCAGTGTCGTCTGTGTTTGGGGATGGATCCACTGTTCCTCAGTGTTTGTGTATGCATGAGTGTGCGTTTGCTTTTGTCTGTCTCTTTATGGCTTTAGACAGAATGCTTTTATGTACTATGCCTATGGTGCAGATTTCTGTGACTGCAACATTGTCTGATTAACAAAGTCTGTTTATTTCTATATGGTATATGTTTGAACATGGATGAGTCTACATGAATTTCTTTGTGTTTGGTTGTATGAGTGTGACTGACAGTGTGTCAGTATTATATTGTAGAGGGGTGTCACTGTGATATGGTGCTGACGGTGACCTGGGGGAGTAGACTTCCTGGTTCTCCGGGATTTAGCTGCAGGCTGAGGTAAAAAGAGAAGATAAACTGGGGAAAAGACAAGGAAGAGAGACAGATGGAGAGGGGCGAGATTAAAAAAGATGGATGAATCATAACCATAGGAAAGCAGATAAAACAAGAAAAAAGGTTTTGATCAGATTTGCTCATATTTACACTGCATGAACTTTATTTTAAGATTTATTGTAAGATACAAGAAATTATGCACTTTATTAAATTAATTGGAATAGATTTAATAGTCAGTTGGGTTAAGTGACAATATAAAATAAAAGCAATGTTGACAATGGCCAGTTTGACATACAGGATGCCTATATGAATTTAAATAAATATATATTTAAACTAAACACAAACATACAGACTGCTCATGTATTAATTAGAGTATGGAAAACTATCTATTGCAATTCAAAGAAGTACCTGAAAAGCAGGGAAAGTATGTGTGATTCACAGGCTGTCATTCATTTTCAGAAGCCTGTGCACTGCCATAATCAATCAAACTAAAGACTTACAGTACTTATAAGTACTAGGCTCAATCTGATCTCCTGTTATATCTTCATTAAGCCTTTGCTCTTGATGTGTAATAGCAGGGCTCTCTTCAGACTCTCACTGATGTTGACAACAACTGCCTACCTCTAAATGTTTGCCTCAGTAGGGAATATATTTTATCACGTATTATGTCGATATTAGGATCTATATTGACAATAAAAACATCATTTAAATAGTCTGTTTTTTTAAAAACTTCATTTAGTCAGTTAACATAAAATTAAAAAGCTATTTTCATAATCAGTTAATGATTGAAGTAATTTGTCTCAAATGGGACAATTAAATGTTTTTTTTAATGTTTTATGTTATCTGTAATATCTTTTGGTGTTCATCAGATAAAACACTAGCTATGATGGTAGAATAATGGAGTTAACTGTATCCAAACATTGACACAAAAAGTGACATTTCATCCAGTACTGCTTCATGGATTTTTGGCTTACAAAGTTATAACTAAGTGCAAAGAGAAATTATATCAAAGAACATAAATGAATGTCTTATCACATTAAGTAAATAATCATATTATACAGATTTGTCTGGTATGTCATTAATAATTAAACAACTATTTATCGCTCACTTTTGTTGAGCATTTATGTTTTTAACTGGTGCTATCTGCAGTTCAAATTAACATTTACGCCCTGTCTAATCCAAGAACCAGCAAGTGTACAACACAGTACCAGGTGTCCATGTCAGTGTTATTATAAATTTACAGGCATGTTGTCTGTCACAGGCAATGTTCTCCTTGTGTTAATATTCAAGAAAACTTTCCTCAGGCTGGTTTATAATTTGTCTTTTCCATCTGTCTAATCATTCTGCCGTAACAGCAGTAATGAAAAGTGATACATCTGCTCTGGAGAGATATAAGTTTTAACTCTACATTGTAACTAACTTGTATGTGCAACCTGTGTAACGTCACTACATTCAAATGTGTTACATTTGAAGATACACATACATTAGCTTGTGCAATACCTTGCAGGAAAAGGCAGCAGTGTTTCTTTGTTGAAGAGATCAATTTTTAGACAAGATATTTTCTGACTTTGGCATAGAAGACTGTTTACATGCCATTTCTTACCATCCATTGACACTGTTTCTTTAAACTATGTCCAACATTTTTCTCTAACTTTAACCAAAAACTTACTGGGTAAGTCAGTTTATTTTACATATCAAAGTCTGTTTACTTTGCCTGAAAACTACAGTACATGTTTGAAAAGCATTTGAAAGTGAGGGTGCCAGACCTCTGGAGCCCACTCGTTATCTTTACTTCAGTGCAGTGTCTCAGGGCTACGTGCTACTGACATAATATGGCCTTATCTTTGGTCATGATGTCAGCAGCTGACTTGCATTGTTTTTAATGTATGTTGGAGTCACATTTTGACAAAGAAACCTAATGTGCGGAATAAAAAGACAATATATTAACAAAGTTTCATGTGAGTCTAACAACGTAGTGCAAGTAAAATGCTTAATCGCTGGAGTTCTCACAAGTCAGAAAACTAATGTTCAGAAACATTCATAGCAAACATACTATATTTATATGCACTGCCTGGCCAAAAAAAAAAAGTTGCCCCCTATGATCTGAGGTTGCTGCAGTTGGTCAGGTCTAGGTTCAGCAACAGTATGTGCTCCAAGAATAAGGTCAGCTGACTACCTGAGTATACTGAATGACCAGGTTATACCATCAATGGATTTTTTTCTTCCCTGATAGCACGGGCATATTCCAAGATGACAATGCCAGGATTCATCGGGCTCAAATTGTGAAAGTGTGGTGGCCAATCCATGTGTGAAAATGATGTCTCGTGCTCCCTGAACCAGAGTCCAGAATTCAAGATCTTTATCACAAAAAATAATGCAACACTGGATAAAAAAGAACCTTGTGACATTGCAGAAGCTTATCGAAACAATGCCACAGCGAATGTGTGCCGTAATCAACACTAAAGGTGGTCCAACAAAATATTAGAGTGTGTGACTTTTTTTTTGGGCCGGGCCATGCATATGCATTTTAGAAGGCAAAGGAAAGACAAGCATGTCATCCTACTGATAGGGCTGCCAGATCTGAGATTACTCATATTTGCCATCCCGGTATTTCAGAAAACAAACATGCTCTGCCATTTAACTTGGAGGGCTTGTTGTTTTAAAGATGTCACTTTCCTCCAGGTAATTTTGATGAATATTTTTTCACTGTTTAGGAGATTTTATAAACCAAACACTTACCCAAATAATTAAAATATAATTGAGAGATTAAATGATAATGAAAATAATCATTGTTTGCAGCCCTAGGTCAAATGCGTTTATTCCAGACACCAGAAAAACTGGGCTCATCATGGTTTCTCTTAGTGTGCACTTATCCTGTTTCTGACTGTAGTTACTGATACAGACACGACTTGAAAAGTTTCTGAACAGGAGATAGTAAATGATGTATGAAAAAGAGAATCTGAAGTTGAACTTGAAGAGAAAGTGAATAATAGAAGAGGGGAGACAGGTTTCAGTAATGTTTTGGGTGATATCCTCATATTGTTACTTGGAGACTGCTTGTGAGTGACTGTGAAACCCCAGATATGTCCACCGTTAATTCAGTCTCCCCAGTAAGACCAAAAGAGACACTGAAGCCATTGGGACCATGTGTGCATATGTGTGTGTAGACTTCTGAGACTGCCCTTGAGCTGCCCAATATTCTTTTTCATATCCAAGCCACTGAACAGTGTGTGCTGTCAGCTCAGCAGCAGCATGTACTCGTAGGAACAGGCACTCCTCTACACGCCCCACTGATCTTTACAGGGGGCTGAGCAGAGATCTGGAACACAAACACAAATCCTATGAAGCGAGTCTATGTTATCATGTTGAGGTATCTATCTACACCCAAATTTGGGTGTAGATAGACATCCAAATACATGTACTAACCTGTGTATATTTACACACAAGTATACCGCATAGGCCCACAAACATGAATGCACACAATCCCCATTTCTGAGCTGAGTGGACCCCTCGTGGAGAAAACAGTGTGACCTTTGAAACCATTTCATCTCTGACTGAATGAGAAGCACGAAACATCCTGTGTGGCTCAGAAATGACTTCACAGTGATGCTGAGTCGAGAATGAGAGCCCTGGAGAGTTCTTCCAGCTACTAACAGCAATGTTGATGGGGATTTTAAGCCACTGACAGGCCACACCATGCTGCTATAGGTGGACTGGTCGGACAGAAAACTACTAATTCATGCATAAACCAATTTGTTGATCAGCCAATTCATTGTTAAACAGACAATTAGCCATTTATCATGCAGAAATATCTAAGATTCACTGCTCAAATGTGACAATTCACCAAATTCTGTTTTTGTAAAGATGTAGTATTGAACAATCTGAAGAAATTGTTTTGTGGGGGATCGGAAAACCAGGAAGGTAGAAGCCTTTATAGATCGTGTGGTCAGTCAGCATCTACACACACAGAACAGGCTTCTAACAGATTGAGGTAAGAATTGCAAATGATGGTTCTCGCTGTGTAGATGGTAAAAATGAGTCTGAGAGGATTCCAGGGGAAGGAAAAGGCAGAAGCAGATGACTGAGCAGTAGCTGCGGGACTGGGTGGGCACACAGTGTAGGCAGAGAGCAAGGAGACCAAATGACTGAAGGCAAGTAAACAAGATGGTCAACAACAGGTGAGTATAGCAGGTAGGTAAGAAGTTGATAAGATGGAAGTGCCTATAGGAATTAGTGTCCACCATGTGGGCAAAGAACTGAAGAGACACGCTCACATATAAGAGCAAGATACCACAGAGATACCACGGAGCAATGCCAGTCACAAAAAGTAACAAGATCAGGAGGAGACGCAAACAGAAAACATCAGAAAGAACACAAATAATTAAAAATATACTTTCTATGCAGGTTTCCAAAAAGGTCAATGAACAGGTCTCCTCCTCAAATCAAGTTCAAACATTTCTGTCCAATTGTTTCCAAAACACATATCACATGATATCAGAAGTCTTTCTGAACAGCAAAGAGAGAGAGATCCAACTTCACAATGAACTAAACACAGGTCCAAAAAAACTGAACTGAGGTCCAAAGCAGGCAGAAAAAGATATAGGGACTTACAAAGTCGAGGGATAAGGCAGGTCCATGTTGAAAGAAAGGGTCGGGTTCTGGAGAGTCAGACAAGTAATCAGGAGTTCAAGTGAGCCGACCAGTAGCTGGTGTCAGGAGACAACTGGTGACCAACAGGTTTCTTCTAAAGAAATCAGAGCAGACAAACAGACACACAAAAAAACAATCTGGCAAGAAAACAAGGTAGCCAGGTCTCTTAAATAATCCCTTCACAGGTGTTATCACTTAACAGATTACAGGCAGGAAGCAAAAAGACACTAGGCAGGGGATGTCAAAATAAAAGCTGAAATGAAATGAAAAATAAACAGATCAGCCAGGTCTCAGGGCTGGACTGTGACAGCCATTATAAACTTAATATCTCTGGGATTTTGACCTATGTCTAACAAAACAAATTATTTTAAGATGTGATGTGAAATGTTGTTGAACGTGTCATTATTTCCTGAAGCTAAATGATAACTCTGTTAATTGAAAAACATATGAACCTCTTTTCTATTATAGCTACAACTCAGTGAAATGTTATTGCTCTTTTAAATGTTCACAGTAAAAATAATGGCCTTCATGTACAATTTCAATGTATAATTCCTGGAAAACTGGCAGTGTTTCTCTCACTGGTTAAATACTGTAAAATATACAGGCAGTAATGATTTTATATAGGTTTGCTGACACAGATGAAATACTTTATATACTCTCCACAGGGGTCATTCAAATAGTTTATGCATTTCATCTTATCATGCCTCATTTTATCATGCCTAATCACACCATTAACAGGGTGACTTCTTCATTTTGTTTGCTTGAATCTCTGATACTGGATTTGACTCAGTCCAGGGAATAGTTTTGTCTCCACTGCCAGATCAGTACTTTTGGCTGTTAAAATTTCATAGCTGTTGTCTCTGTGTGACAAAGAGCAACTGTGCTTTTATCTTTGATGGCTCTTGCTGCTGAAGTGAGAATATAAAAACAACAAGAGCTTGCTAGTGGCCCAGGGAGCTATGCCAAATTACCAAGAGTTGCAAGGCATGATGCCCAATACGAGACTCAGGAACGGCTCAGCTGGGTTGTTAAAACACAACTAGCCATTGAATGCGAGCCCTAAATAAAGGCATTGCTGGTAAATCAGCTGCAGTTACTGATGAAAAAATTATTTTATTTTCTCAGTGGACCTTCTGTATTGCTTTGCTGGCCACCCGGGTTTGATTTATATTTTGTCCTGGGAGGCATCATCAAAGTCAGGCTGCAAGTCTTTGTTTTAACATGGCCTGTGTGAATACAATGAATTTGTCCAGGGCCACACACTCTGTGTTAGATCAGTGAAAACTAACATAAACAAGTGAGTTCTCCTGTGTCTGTATTTAGGAAATATCATTACCTTTTAATGGAGAACCATTCTGGGCCTCTAATTTGGTTGGCGATGATAATAAACACCTTAGATATTGATCTACTCATATCAACAGAGTGCTTTTGTCTAGGAGCCTGCTCTGCTTTCTGGATATGCAATATGAATACTAATGCATGTAAGCACAAATGCACTGATGAACATAAATAAAATAAAGAGAAGAAGTATAGGCACACTCATTAGAGTTTCTCATGAAACACAGCTCTTTATAGTTGTGTGATGCTCTTCTTACTGCATCGTTTCCTGCCAAATTTCTTACCAGCTACTCTGAAAAAGAGGAATGACCCCTGGACCGTGAACTTGATGCCATATGGATGATTAATAGCATCATAATAAGTCTAATGGGAGTGCAAAAGTAGTCATGCTTTTTCTGATTTACAAATACACCAATCAATCTGGAAACGCCAGGCCGTGACATACAGTACATGTCATATGTCATAGAAGTACATGCACAAACTGTGGGAGACAGTAGAGGGGAAAAAACAAGAAAAAAGTATTTCCCATATTGCCATATTCTAAGAGAAATAGGAAAAATATTTTCTGAAACGCTTTTCCTTTTATTAGTATGAGTCAAATATGTGTTGTTTTTATTCTAGTTCCTATTTTTGTTTCAGTGGATCTTTAAAGTAGCACTGTCAGTGTTATTGCAGTTCTGACACATGCATGAACCAGTTTTATATTTTAACAACATCCACAAAATAGTACAATCTCCATTGGACAAAACAACAACCCCCTAGTCGTTTGTTTGCTTGTAAACTAAAAAAAGCACAAGAAAAAGCCTATTATATCTGTCTCTCAAAGCTAGAGTGGTTTTGTAGAATCCGCCGTAGTTTAGTGCTTTAATATCCTGCACCTGTGTGTATTATCACACGACCTCACTTTGTAGTGCCTCATCTACACTATGTGTAGCATCTAAGAATCCAGCAATCAAAGCTCACTTACAAAATGTTTTACAGGTAATGAGACAAATAGATCAATTTGGCTTTGAATTGTTTACCAAAGTGTTTTTGTCATGTTGTTTTGCAGGGAAACCGCTCCTGCTCCTTGGGCATACAGTAATAAGCTGTGGCCCACTTTTATTAGAGACCTGTTGCTAAGAAAACCAGACTGAATGGTGTTAAAGGTTATCCAGCTGATGTAATGCATTGTGATAAGACTCATTTAAGACTTTCACCTCTCAGGTGTTGTGGAAGAACAGAGGAGTTTTGAGGCTTTTTTGCTCAGCCACGAGTCCTACATGGAGTTTTGGGTGGAGTTATAGTCTCAGTGTTTCAAGTATTAGGAAGGGATTTAAACTACTTCAGTTAAATCTTGTGTTCAGGTGTGATTTGAGCAGTTTTTTTCTACTATACTACCATAAAAAAAGAATATCTTTACATGCACAGACTCAGATCATAACTCCCTTATTCATTCATGTATTCCCCAGTGAGAGGACACACTGAGAGTGCAACCACTCATCTTTCCACACTGCTGCTGAACTACAGGGTGCTCTACATTTTTATGTTCTTATTATTTTTCTACAAGGGAATTTACTATTGTCAGCCTGCCTGTGCAATCAGACTTTTCATCTTTGTTCAAGGAAATTTAAGCTTAACTCAAGAGTTTTTCTCAAACATTGTTCCTCCTACAGCCTGTTGTTATTGGGGTCTTGTAGAATTGGGATTTTGCTTGTCTGAGGCGGGGACAAAGCTTAAAGAGAGTTATACTTTATAAAAAAAGAAGAAATAACAGATATCCAACATCTTACTTTGATTTACCTTACCTATAAGATTGGTAACCCTGAGTCTCTGTATCACACATACTGTAAATCCACCATGAGTGATGTAAAGGTAGACAGTTTTTTAAAGAGTGCCATGGTGATGTAAAGACATTTCATGATGCATGGCATCTTGTTTTATGATCGGCTATAAAAAATGAAGAAACTCTCTAAAATTCTTTTTCTCAGCAAAACCCAAGGCGATTTTGAGGTAATTATCTGACTAAACCTTTCACAGCTTCTGTTCTTACAAAATCTGGCAGGAGAAGGATGAGACTGACAAATAAAACTAGGTCTGAGCATTGAGTGAAAATGATAGACAGCCCTTCTCTCTGCATCTTTATTTCCATTTCCTGCTTAGTCCCATAACCACTAAGCTCACTCAAAGACTCAAAATTCTCTGTGGCACTTTTGGGGGAGGATATGGATAAAGAAATGCATGCCGTGAGCATTGCTTGCTGCAGGGAGAGACCTCTGAGTTCATCTCATTTCAGAGTTTCTGAGCAGCAGTGAAATGACTGCTGGAGCGTGCAGTGGACTTCCTTAGGGCCATGAGAGACCAGGCTCCTCTCTTCCATGCTGTTTACCAGCCCACTGCTGTCAGAGGCACACACCTCTCCACCAGTGCCACCGATCGACAGGCGACTGTGTGCCAAAGGAATCTCACATTCTTCAGCATTCAAAAGAGCATTTGGGCAATATTTAACAGATATAACAGTTAGAGCTTTAGAGGGTAACTTTTCATAATGTGTTATTTGACCACTCTGCTGCATGCTGGCTCAGAATCTCTATAGATGGAGTTTGCGAGTTTGTCTGAAGCTCTGTGATAGTCTAAAGGATTGTGCTCATGCTTAGACAGTCACACTCACTCATACAGTCACCTAAATGTGTACCCAGCATAACAAAGCAGAAATAATTATTTATTCACATACATTTACACCACAAGCATCCATGAACACATATATCCAAAAAAACATATTTCCTCTACAAGAGTCTTCTCTTTGTTGCATGTCTGATCTCCCAGCTGCAGAAATCTTAACACACATGTTGTCACACATAGAGCACACATTATACTGTAGCACACAGCCCCTAACACACCACGACTCATGTTTAAATCCACCCTCCACCAGGAAGCCGATACAGATCTTTGAGCTGTAAAAAATGACTTCTGCGGGAACCTTTGGCAATTACAGCCATCTGCAGAAGTCTGACTACATTTAGTAAAGCAGTGTTGTGAAATGTCAGTGTTTTACATCACTGTTCCGCAGTATTCCCACGTAGAGCCTGAGATTCTGTTTTATCAGACTCACTGTACAACACATTGTACTTTGGATCCTTACATGCAAAAACTTTAACTAAAGAGCATGTCTGTATGTTCAACAAGCATTCCTCACCTTGACTGCCCTTTTTATGCTATTATGGAGGGGGCAATAGAGTTGTCCTTCTGTCTGTGTGACATAAGAACAAGAAAAACAAACACTTTTATAGAGAAAGATAAAATAACATAGTGTCATTCTATGCTATTCTGACTGTCTATTGGGTAAATAAAGCTGGCCCTGATGCCTTTTTTGGATCAGAAAATTGTTGAGGGCCCAGTTATGATCTTCCTTTTTTACAGCTGAGCACTTGAGTTTTCATTTTTCACACTCAAAATTGCATCACTGAGGTACAAAAATGCTTTCAGAACATTCATCTGGCACTCATCCCCTCTATCTTTTCAATTATTAATATACAAACTAATGATTAATGTACTCCTTTGCATATTTATCATATGATGTTTGGCAGGAATGACTTGAGACACCTGTCAATCTTAACCATAATGGTTTCCAATATCCTAGATGTTCCTCTCACAATCTTCAGCCTCATTATTATTTTTTTAATCTTAAACATTCCATGCCACCAAAAGCACAATAAATAATTGAACTGGTGTTAATTTTATTGATTTTCTTATAATCTTTCAAATAACATTTCCACAAATTGTTGGTAAAAAACTGTATCACTATTGTTCCAGAAGTTTATTGTTTTAAGATAGTACACTATTATACTGAATTCCTGCTCATCCCTTTTTCTGAACATAATTAATATTGGAGTTTGCATTAGTTGAGTTACTGGAGCAGGTGCAGTGCGTGATGTCCAAGGCCCATTGACTTTCTTACAATGTAACCTTGCTGGAAATGCCAGACCATTACTCACCCTGCTCCTTTTTGCCAACTCACTGCATTATTCTTATTCACTTAACCGCATCTGATTTCATATATTTGCACAAAGGAAAAAACATCCCCAGTGTATGGTACACCTTACCCCTGAAGTGGATTCACTTGGATATGATTATCATGTGCAGAGAGTCGTTGTTATTTATGACACAGGTCTCTCTCTGTCTAAGCACACCACCACATCATCTGTCACTGTCACTACTTTTATTTGACTCACTTTCAAAGTGCAGTTACTTGACTGTGCGAGCAAGCTGGTCACATTCATAAGCTCACTGAGGCAATCTGTGGTCTTAAATGACAAGAGCAGAGCCCACATAGTTAAAGTTGAAGCCTTCTATTACCCCTGTGGGTGCCCTCGTAGGAAGGCTAACTGCAGCTCTGCTCTATTCAGCACATTTGGCCCTGTTCTTTCAAGAGCTCTCGTCTCTCAGTTCATCTCATCTAAACAACCACAGGCTCCTTAGCGACTCCCTGCTCTGCCATTCACCTCCTCCTTTCCTGACACTGTACAATGCACAACACTGGGCCCACAGGCAATGGACAGAATTGAAGTGTCATAAAAAGCCCATTCATGTCCCCAAAGCGTCTTCAAGGCAGAAGGCTTTGATTTTTTTTTCCTGTTTGCGCAAGTGGCAAAGTGCTCTTCATTGCTCTTGCTCCCCCACCAGGGAGACGTGATGCCTTGCAGAACGAGTGGGAAAAAAATGTTCTTTATGCAGACAAAGAAATGTTTGGAAGCTGCTGGAAGATTTCCCCAGTCAGGCATAACTAATGCCCAAACACATGGGTTATCTTTTTTATTTCCATTAGTGTTTCTTTAAGATTCCTGTTACACTGAAATACATTATTTCCGAGCGAGCAGATACAGAGGATGGATTTTAAATGTCATTGTAAGCAGCAGTTACATTTCGGATCTAATTGAGGCGGCTTGTGGTGCAACACATTGGCTGTTCAAGAAATGACAGCTTACAAACAACTCATTTTCACCATTGTTTAGATGATGTACTGTGTAATTACTCTCTGAATCTCCATTCCAGCAGAGTAAACGAGGACATTTTGATTATTTTTATTTTGCTGTGTCTTTGATGATAAACTTGAACTTTTTCTTTTGTTTGTATCAACAACATAAAAAAAATTGTAGTTTTCAATTTTGGGGAGTCCATGACTTAACAACAAAACAATTCTGGACTTACTATGATCAAAGAATGATTAACTGTGTCATCTTAAATTTTATATAATATAAAAGGAAGGAAGCAGCCAGCAAATGTTCATTATTCCAAAGATGTTAACGTATTTCACCTGAAGCGGGATATATCACAAAGGCATTGTTTTTCTTTATGTCTTTATTTTGCATTATCTCTGCTGGAACTTTAATTACCTATTAAAATGTCTGTTTTTAATATGCAAAGGAATATGTATGCCTTCACAATGACTCCTTTTCTGTTGTTAAGTGATGTACATTTGCTTCCTGTGGCTTCCGTCAAAAGATGGCTGTCCGTGTGAAAGTGAGTCACGTATGTGAAAGATTCTTTGACTCTCCTCTCCTCCAGCAGGCTAAGTTCAGTCTAGACTGAAAGGTGAGATGAGAGGCAGGCGGTTTAGAGACAGAGAGATGACGAGCGTTCTTCAAATTACTCATGTTCAGGCTCAGGGAATTTATTGACAGATGTGGCCCAGAGGCCGTTTTGGAACTAAAGATGCCGTGAGATTTGTCAGAGACGAAAACAACCACACCAAGTTTTGAAGAAATTCAAGGCCCAGACTTATCGGCGATATCTGTAAGGTATGAAGCCCTGCCCCATCTGTTTCGCTCATGTCACAATACTTCATTTTGCCTCATTTCTCTGAAAGGGAAAAATATGATTCCACCTATCGATTACTGCATAAATGTGTTACCTAGTGATGAAAGATGAGGTGTGCTTTGCTTTTATGTGATCCAATTAACCTCCAGCTGAGGTTTCTCTATTCTGCCCGGGTTCTCCTGCAGTGTCACTAAGTGTCCATCACATGCAGAATTAGTGCTGCTGTGTGTTTTGTTTTTGTTGAGGTATCATCCAGGACATTTCACTTACTATGTTGTGGGTGGTTTAACACTTGTATGGGCAATGAAGACGATTTTGAGAGGGATAAAACTAATAATACAAATATGTTCATTGGCCCATTCTTCTTTTTTATCATCCTTTGTCAATAAAACAGTTTTTGTTGTTTTTCAGTTCAGTATAGATCATAGTCACCTTTGTGGTTTTGGAGACATTCAGTCCCCTCTCCCCTTTGTGTGCACACAAGTCTTTATCATAAACTGTCTTTGATAAGGTTTTTAAACTTCTTGACTTTGCCAGTGGCATTTTCTCCATCTGAGCAGCAGCTGACATTTATACAGCAGCCAAAATACCCTTTTCATTCCATTGTTCTGCTGCTGAAAATGAAAAAGTTACCTCTCATACTGACTGACAGTAGGTCCGTTGATGGTGACTTCAAGGTCCCCTAAGCAGTTCCTCTACAGAGCAAGCTCTCGTATAGAGCAAATGTTTAACAAAAGGAAATGCCATGTAAAGATCACGTCTTATTTGTTTTTCCCCGTGGACTTAGAAAAATTTGGGATTTCAAAAGCTGTTTTAAATGTCAGTAATAGAAGACACAAACCAAGATGTACTTTTCCTCTTTACAACAATTCAGTGGTGTAAAAAAGTGTTGGCACTTCCTGAAAAAAAAAAAGTAGAGACAAACAAATAACAGCATCAAACAGCATGAAAATGGCTCCTTATGGGTGGTTTAACGTGTCTTGGAGTGATTTACTTGAATAAAGACTTGTCAGGTGTGTAGAGACACACGCGGTTTACTGTTGTAACGCCCGGAGCGCTAAAGCGGGCTCCCACGCGGGCTCCCACCGAGTGGACTTCCTGTTTATACCTTGTCCTAACCAATCCTACCTCTTCCTCGCGGTCACCTGACTCGCTCACCTGACA
>JAUYWH010000014.1:12953337-13014841 GCA_034779795.1 Ctenopoma multispine | reverse complement strand
TGTACCCCCCCCCCCCCCCCCCTTGTGTTATTTAACCTTTCTCTCTCAGTACATGTGCTCTCTTTTTCTGTCGCACTCTTACTTTCCCTTAGTTTGACATGTTCCTTGTCTTGATTTGAATCTGCTTTGTTTGGAGATTCAAACATCCTGGAGGCTCTTTCCTAAAATTCTCTCTCAGTGTACATGTGAAACTCAGTTCCTTCTTTGCCTTCAGTCAGCTGGCCTGCTCAACAGTGTTTATTTTGACAGCTTAGGCATTCCTCATCTACTCATTAATAAGTAATTAGTGATTTGCAGCCTGGGGAGACTGTTCACTATGTAGATCCTACTCTCTTTTGAGCCATGCCACCGTAGAGCAATCATCAGTTGCCTGCAGCAAGTCATTTGAATCCTTGTATTTTCTACCATAATGATTTTCTATCACTTTTCTCTCACGAATTTGTGTCTAAATTGATGAATTTATTGGATATCGGAAGCCTAGAATATATTACTCGGCCACTTCCCTGCTGCCTGTCTTCATTTTTTCTTTGCACTTGTTCTGTCCATCTGTCTTTGGAAAGGTTGCATGTCCCCAAGAGAATTTTGTGATCCCATAGCTTGCAAAAGGGTCACACAAATGCGGCGTATCATTCAGAGAGGAAGAGTTTCAGAGTGAAACGTGCCTTTAAGAATTTGAGTATCAACAGGGTCAGAGGTTGCTTCGGTTTTTCTATCTGGCTGTTTTCTACTTGTGAAAGTCTTGAGGCTTTTATAAGGGCAGCAGAGAGAATGAAGATGGAGTCGGTCTTCCCAAGAGAGAGGTACTCTATATCCGCTCTAGTGTTAGGATTACTGAAATATGTGTGGTTGATAGGAAGAAGTTTCTATTCCTCTCAGTTATCTCATAGTGTAAAATGATACATAGTCCACTATCTGACATAAAACATAAAGATACAAAAGCGGTATCTTTGATTCTGGTATTGTTGTGTTAGATATACTGTATATGAGCTATTCTTAAATTCTAAGTAATATTATTATTTTATAGTGCAATAACTTAACTTGAAACTTTGGCCACTTGTAAGAAGCAGGAACAAACTGGGAATACAAGACTGACATATTATCAATCAATTCAACAATCACTAAATGATTTGCTGTCTTTTAAACTTTAATGCTGACCATGGTGTCAACAGTGCGCTGCATTTGGGACAGCATCACTGCAGAGTGCTCATGCTAAACTCTGTTTACCACAGCTTAAACACACCAAGGTATATTTCATGCTGTGGCGCTTTCACAGATAAATGTTCACCAGGTGTAGTTTTCTGTCGTTGTTGTTGTTGTTTTTTTCCTAAAAGAGCTGCAGCGTGAGTTAACCAAAACAGTAAAGCTGTTGGACAGTTGTAAATCCAAGGAGAGCTGCCTATAGCTGTTTCAGAGCCACAAATAACAGTAAAAAGCTGACTAGAATATTGAGAAGAGTTAGTACCCATTTTTTACCCCAGCTGGTAAAAGATGAAGGCACTGAAATTTTAAAGTTATACTATTCGTGCAAATATGTCCTATCTCACATTGTTGTTTCAAAACTGCCTTTGTGTTTGGCATCCAATGTTAATGTCTCCTTCATACAGCTGTCCAACAACAGAATAGTTACTCTTGAAACTGAATATTAACTATCACAAGAATTTTATTTTTCTATATGAGATAATGTAGCTGTTGATATCAAGGTGAAATGCTGTGATATAAGGCAAGTTTCCCTCCACTTTTTGTACATTATATAGTCAAAATAAAAAAATACCTGGCTAGATTTATCTGAAAAGTGAAAATAAAGTTATTTGAAGGAGCTATAATTAAAAGTAGAATGAGTCACTTGCGTCTTTAACCAAGACTTTGAAGTCTATTGAAATACAGTAGTGATGTACCATTCAGATTCAAGAGCACTTTTAAATTGTCTCAGGTTCATGGCTTTTATGTTCTTGTTAATCTGATGGTTTTTGATTCAGCTGTAGCCGAGAAACTTTCAGACTAAATTAAAATGCGAAAGAAAATAAAGACAAGACTAGAAATCACTAACAGAGATGTTTTTCAGATGCAAGAAACAAGTCTCAATCACTCATTTCACTTGATTCACACTATTAATAAACCAGAATAAAATATTTCAACTTTCCCAAAGATCATAAACCTCTTTGATATCCTGTAAGATATGAGAATTAATTTTCAACATTGCTTTTAAAAATCTAAATGGATTGACCTATCAGATAATTGCAAACGATGGCACATGATTAGCTCAAGAATAACAAGAATTATTTAGCTGCATTAAGCACATGCAGACTAAGACTCATGGAAGGTGGCCTTGAATGCTAACTAATACTAACCTATTAAAAATAATGAGGGGTTCACATTTTACTCTCTGTTGCTGTGGTAGACATCCCTTTAACTTAAGGATATGAACAGAACAGAGTCATGCTCCATGCTCTATGGGAAAATACACTTAGAACCAAAAATAAATGTTGAAACCTAGAAGTTAGATGAGGCATAGACTGTCAAAACAGTATGTCTTACATCAAAAATTTAGAAGCTGAAAAGTTGCCACGATCCTATTTTATTCTTCCGGCTACAATCAAGTGTGTGTTTCTGCAATCCATTACACATTAAACTGAAGGAGGGTTGACAGATTCCCCTTTGAATATTATTTGTCTTTTTATGTATTCATGAACATTCAGTGATAATTTGTATATAGACTGAGGCACTGATAATGTGCTTAACACTCAAAAACCAAGACTTCCACAAATAATGAATAGTTGATGTTGAATCTGTTGTCACACCACTACCATTACAAATACAGGATGGTGTATGCTGCACAGATTGTAAGGCCCTCTGGGAACCTATGATTTGGAGCTCTAAAGACAAACTTCACTTGACTTGCCTACCATTACAGCCATTATTTTCTCAATGCATGGTGCAGCCTTGACAGCCAAAACCCCAACCCAAAATATTGGGACTGCAATTGAGAATTTCCTCACAGCTTTGTTAAAGCCAAATGAGACACAGCTCAACACACTGACGACACTTAACATTAAAACAGATATTACATCTGAACATAGAGCGTATCTACTGAAGTACAAAGTCAAGGGCCCTGAACCAGAGATTGTCGTGAGGAATATTTTAAGCACAACAAACTTAAATTCTCTTACTTATCATACTGTAGTTAACATCTTCAGGCAGCACTTCTACTCCAACTTCTGCAACTGTTAACTCCAGCCCCTGTAATCGGAGTTGAAGATGATATATGTAGGGCTAGAGGGGTTGACAAACAGGATGGGATTAGGTAGTGAAGCAGTCCTGGCAGAATGAGCTCTCCTGGCTAACTGTGGGTTGATGTCTCTCACTCTCTCTCAGACAATCATAAACCTGGCCTTCTAATCACTTGTTTACCCTTGATGTTTCTCTTAGGATTTACTTTGATTAGTTTGATCCCACTGACTTGACAGCTGTAACACAAACTCAAAGTCATGCATATTTTAATGTGGACTGCAGGCAAAGAAATAAAAAGACAGAGGGAGAGAAATGATGAAATGCTGTGCTTGTCATACATCTGCAGCCTGTTTTAGAAACTGACAGTCAGCCACAAAAACAGACAAATGCACTAAGTCATCTCATCTATATAAGAAATTGTTTCACCCACAGTGGTGTAAGAGAAAAGCACAATGATTGAAACCCAGCCAAACAAACACTAAACAAACAGTCAGATGGTGAGGGAGTGTGCAAAAACACAAATATGAAAGGGAGGCAACAAAAATGGTTTTGCTACTAGTTAATTTAAACTAAAGCAATAATTAGCCATAGCATTAATTGGTTGCCCTTTGGCAACAAAATGTTTTTTTTAACGGAATTATTTAAGTGTAATATCTGTTGAAACAAGAAGATGAATATTTGGAGCAACTAGTCATTTAAAGACAAGCATCTTCAGAAACACTATGCCCTGCTGCAAAAAAAAGTGCCATTTCTCAAAATCGCAAGAATCTCTTCATATAGTGGAAGAATGCAAGATATCGTGTGACTGATGTGAAACAATAAATAAAGTATATTGAAATTATTACAATGTTTTCTTCAGAAATATTATCCAAAAATATTTGCCTATATCATGCACAAACACCCTTCTCATCATGTAAGAGGAATTTCATCATGTACTGGTAAATACAAAACAACAAAATGTGTGAATTACACACGTCCTTAGATTAAAATATGAAAACAACGAAAATAACCAAAAGTGTGTCCTAGAGTGTGATCTCACTGATAAGTAAAGACGTTAAATATCAGTTTCTCAGCAGAAGTAATACAATTCAGAACAAAGATAAGCCTGTAGTCAATATAAATATCTCCACCTCTACCAAATATGACAAAGAGAAATTTAAATAAATTAATAAACTTACCACTTTGTGAGAACTGTGGGCCTGTATCTACATGAATTATTTGTCCTTATGTGAAAAATGTCTATGGGAGAATGTTTTCTACATTTAATCTCCTTTGAAATCTTTTGTTTGTGTGGCTGAGGTAAGTGAAGAAACATGTTTTATAAGGGTGGGTGCTCTGATCAGAAAGAACAGTGAAGTTCTCACTGTGAAGAACTTCACTGTGATGTTTTGATGTTGATGAGGTAACAACAAAAAAAAGAGAGAGAGAGAGAGAGAGAGAGAGAGAGAGAGAGAGAGAGACTGCCAAACTGGTGTTCAGTCCTGCAACCAACGCTGAACAGTCACTAAGATGCTAAATCCACTCTCAATATGCAAATGAGTTTAAAACAACACACACAGATGTAGTGTATTATTTAGATAATACCTTGCAGCATTAAAAAGGTAATACTATTTATTTTTAAGACATCCAAAAGTCAATATTTTGTTGCTTTTGGGGAGCTTAGCTAAGCTTCCAGCAATTCAAACACTGATCTGAACAAGTGCAGGACTGACAGACAGACATAACTCCAACAGAGATATGACGCTGCTATTACTATTACCGCCATTACCATTACCGCCATTACTACTACTACCAGTGACAATTATCATGACATTAAAGAGGAAATAGGGCATTAATTGCCAAATTTCTGCCAGTTTTAATAATTTTGACTGGTGATTATCACAGCACAGGAACAATTATATCTTTTTTTCAGTGGCTATTGTCTACACCAGCCACAGCAAAATCATCATGCAGCAGCTGCATCTTTCCATCACTCCGTTTAGCCTCAATACGGCTGTTTTGGAAATTAAATTGTGTATTTGGGGTCATGCTTTAAAAGAAAACAAACCTCTACGCACTCCTGTATAGTTTAACAGAAGTTGACAGTGCCTGCATGTTGTACACAAAATTGCAAAAGCGTCACAGTATGTCATCCATTTTCATTTTTAATTGTTTTTTGTTCAAGACATCAAAAGCCAAATGGGTCATGATCCATTTCCAGTGTTTTCTTACCAGTGGGTGCTTATAAATGCTGTAGCAAGAGGCAGTCTGTGTTTGCGAACGCAACTACATGTGCCTGAACCCATGTACTGGCACAGAGCACACTTGGATCCGTGCTACTGTCAAAATCACCAGTGTATTACTATTTACACCAGTGAAACTGCTTAAAAGAACTAAGAAGAACATTTCCTCTAATAAATACACTTTGCAGATCCGATGTAAACAGACCATGCAACACAACTAACATTTTAAGAAACAGATAAACACACAGTCAGAAAAACATAACTTAAACATAACTATTAATAAAAGTTAAGAAGAAGTTATTCAGTTTATCAGACACTACATGATTGGCTCTCCTTTTTGTGAAACCGTTCAGATTTTCAGACAGTTTATGCAGTTGACCAACAGCAGTTTCCTTTGGCCAAAAAGGTTTTAGGTATCTCGATGTCTGAGGAAACCCTACAGAGTCTCTGAGAGTGGCAGGATCATTCCTGGATTCATACATTTCAAAGCACTTTACTGGCATTGGGAATCATAGTTTCGTAACAGAATGTTAAAATTCACCCCCTGCTCCTCCAAAAATATTGCTCTTTTATGTGCTTTGCTTTCATTCCCAAAACAGACCGCCTTTCCTTCATTGACACAAGCAGAAATATAGAGTTTGAGGCAGTGACAACAACAACAAAAAAAGTAATGACAAAGACCTAGAGAGAGCAACAGAGAAAAAAGCGAACTGACAAGCTGACAGAGTCTGGGCTTCTGGGGAGAATCATTAGACTGATATAATATTCAGCATGCAGCTTGGAGCAGTGCCTTTGGCTGAGCTTTAAGCTGTGTAGTGTTGGTCAGTCTGGCTCTAGCTGGTTGGGAGGTCAGCCACTGATCTGTAGATATAAGCTGGTACTTTGGATCCAAGCCTTCATCATCCTGCAGGTCTACCACCACTGTGGGTGGATAAGCCTTGATCTGCTCAGAGGTTTGGATTTGTGCATGTGTGTGCGCTGGGCGAGAGAAACGTGCAAGTGTTTGTGTGTCCACATATGTCTACAAATATGAGTATAGATGTGGCTTTATTTGTGTGTGTGTGCGTGTATGTGTGTGCGATGCATGTCATCTGTATGATTCCTTTTTTCTCAGTCACCGTCCTGCTGGATAGAGTGAGAAAAAGAAAAAGAGAGAATAAAAAGAGAAAAATGAATTAATCAGTGTTGTGTACAGTATGTTTTTCAGTGGGCAGCTCCCACTGGGTATTCTGGGAAAAACTCAAAAAGTAACAAAGTAAACATCAATTATTAGCTTAGAAAAATAAAATAAAAATAGCAACTGGAATAACATGAGAATAAACCTCATGAGACAAATTATTCCAAAAAAATCCATAAAATATTTGAATGAAGGTATGGTGACAGAATAAACTTACGTTTAGCACGTATGATGACTTCTATGCCCCACATGTGCATCATATGCATGGAAAATTTGGGACATTTCATTTTAAAGTTAAGATGTGTAATTTAAAAAAAAATATGTGTCTGGTATCTCTTTGAGTGATGTTAATGCCTGGCGCCTTGAAAAGTGACACATTTCTCCTGTTTTCTGCCACACAACTTAATGACTCAGCTGTAGCTGCTATTTTATCAAGATAATTTATTGATAAGACTCTTTTCCATCATTGTGTTCATTTCACACTAATCTTTAAAACCTGTTAATTCAAACAAGCTTTTGTTTTCCTGTTTCCCACTATTTGGAGAAGATCACACAGTGATCAAAATACACATTAGCAGTACTGAGACTGTGATGCAACTTTACTTATCCTAGAAAATTAAAGATCTTATGGAGGAATTATTTGCCTTTCTCAAAAAATCTCCAAAGCTGCATGTTGAATAGGTTTTACTATTTAAATCGCAGTCTTCTTCTTCTCTGCCCTTTTGTGCCACATGTAAATTGTTTAAGTCAGGACTAAAATAAATTTGTGCTTCTGTTTTTTTTTTCCAATTATAGATTAGTTAATTTCAAATACTGACCAAGTAGGTGATGCAGCTATCCCTTGTGATAAAAGACTTTCTAAGACTCACTAGTTTCCTGTGAACTGGGAACAGTCACTGCTGTATATGCCAGCGTTTTTGATAAATGAACGATACACCTTATTTGTTCGAGATGATATCATTATGTTGTGTTGCTGAATTTCTCATCGTTGTATCGAGAACATCACTTTCAGGGGGGTGGATCAAACCTCATTAAAGAGCTTTTTGTTCATGTAATATCAAGGGGCCATCAGTATGATTAATCTCCATACAAATAGATAAACTTGCAAACAAACAAACAAAGAAATTCAATTATATTTGTATTTTGTAATAGATCAATAATGTTGAAATGTTCCAGAATTTGCTGAGACATTATTAATGAGACATTATTATTACAGTCGTGCAGTAACTAATCATTTAGAAAAAGTATACTACATTTTATAAGCAGTCAGATTTCTGCTATTATATAAGTAACGTTTAAAGTTTTCTCACTAGAAAATGTTCTTTGAGTCTAAGTGAGAACATTTTAATGCCTCGCCATCTTCAAGTCTAATGCAACAGAAAATGCCGCCTTCCCTCTCCCCACTTTGTTTTTTTTTTTTGCGCAGCAGTTGTTCCACCTCCACTGTCATCAGGCACTTGAAGTTCAGATGTTGCTGCGGCACAAACCCCCGAGGACTCCAGGTGCATTTACTATCTCCTCTGCTGTCATTTCATCACTTACATTGTGAAGTGGTGAAAGTCGTGGAATCCTGGATGACCCTTTCACCTGACGTCTGACGTTCTCTAGCCCTCCACATTGGTGACTGGAGGAGTTCTGGCAATGTTACTCCACTTTTTTCACTATAGACGAGCTGTGTTATGGCCCCAAGGACTCTGATTCTCTTTGTCTTGTTTTCCTGACTAGTATTTTCAACAGCCTTAGTAGCTGTTAGTGTATTCATGAGAATCCTGAAATGAGCTCCAGTTTATTTACAAGCAATCTCCCCGCAGGGTCACAGCTCCATGCTCACACTGCCCTGACCAGTCATGTAGCTCACCTTGATAGCTTTGTGAGGAACTTACTCACTGGAAACACAACAGCAGCCTGTGAGTGCAGGGTTAGGGTTAGCAGGGATACACATTTTGATGTGAGGGTCACGTCTGATCAGACCAAGTTGGACTGAGTCTGCTGCAGTTGACAGATTCATATTGTGTTGTGTTAAATGATTTTAATAATTGAGTTTCTGGTTGTTTCACTGCCCGTCATTCTCATTATGATTATTTCCAATTTCATTGAGGGCACATCCAACATAGTTAAAAAATATTCTGCTCAAAAATGTCAGCAAACTGTTAAATATAGTTCTTAGCCGTGAGTGAGTATTATTTTATAAATCAGTTCATCAGATTTCAGTGCAGAGCCACAGTTCACCTGGAGTTCAACTCAGTCGTATAAAGTTCACTGACCTTCAGCTCTTTCCGTAGAATGTACAGACCGTGTTGCCGTCATCTCCTCGCCCACTAGCTCATCCAAGTACAGTACTCACAGCCAGTTTCCTCATAAACTACAGCATAAATTAGCGAAACAAACTCTTTTTTTGCAGAACTGAGCTGGAATGAAGTTACGTATGTTTGACTTTTCTTTGCGGGTTTTATTGCTGTAATGTTAAGATCTGTTTCCAGCTCTGCTGAGTGAAAATATCAAGTTACAGATATGTGTGACTGAATATCAGTGCACACCCACACTACATAACAAAACTGTAAAAATGTGTCAGATTTGGGAAAGTACATGTTTGTATGATGGTGTATAGTGTTGATCTGTTGGCACAAGTCTGTTGCTAATTAATGTATCAGAGAAGAAAGCGACAGCCCTTTCTCTGTGGTTATTGTTGGGGCCTGAAAAAGGCATGGAATCAAATGATCTACAGGAGGCAGAGAGAACTACATGCCATCTGCCCTGTACTGACTGAGTGGCCAACTGAGGCTTCAGAATGTGGCTAATGTTTCTGTCTTTTACTTTTTTTGGGGGGGGAAACTGTAATTGTTTTTGAAGTTTGGCTGCGCTATATCGACTCTTTGCTCAGTGCTCTATTGAGTGGTTCTTAACAGGCTTAATAGCACATGTTGATGTGAATAATGGAAAACATGATCTATATGAAGACATGTTAGCTGTGGCTTTGTGGATAATGCTAAACGATGACCGCACATTATCATTATTATTTTTTATTTATTTATTATATATATTATTATTGTGGGCATTGATTTAGAATTGCTTTAGATATAAGTATATAAAGTTTATAAACCTCTTATATTTTAGCTGTTGCGTTTTAGTTTCTACTCACACCAAGATGGTTCAGGCCTGAATGGCCATTTGTCCTTGTTCACTCTTTCATCGCACATCTCCTGGCACGCAGTATTTGACTTTGGTTTGGAGCAACAGAACCGACATTGTCACTCCACAAGGCTCGGTGTAGACAAGCTGTGTTGTGGCCCAAGGGAGCTATGTGCACACATACACACACACACAAATACATACACACAAATAGAGGGAGCAGCCCAAGGGAGTCCTCTATGAAGGGATCAGTGTAAACATCCAGTGGCAGTTGAGGTGTTGGTGGCCCTGTGAAGTGGAAGCAGCGCTCTGGGCATGGTGCTTGCTGATAAGCACTACTAAAATACAGGCGAGAAGTGAGTTGGTCATCCCTGTTAAAACCCTGGCAGCCACCTGTGCCTGTTAAAACTGCTGCAACACACTGAAGGGAGGCTCCAACTCCGGCAGGGGAAGTGAAAAGTGGCAGGAGGGCCTGACACATGCTGGGCTTGTGATACAATTTTACATAAGTGTATTTTTTTTCTCATGCGTGTGTATGCAGGCCCTTCAAGTCGGTCATCAGTATCATACAGCTGATCTGTGTATAAAGTGTTTGTTATCAGCAGAAACGGCATACAAAATATCTCATGTCGACAATGGAAATTCTGTTTCCTAACAACAGCCAGGTATTTTTGGAGGCAGAGTAGAGTAAAGGCGTTCTTTACTCTATTCTTTAGTTGTCTGAACTTAACACATTCTTGTCGTATGAATTTTTGAAGGCACAAACAAACAATGTTGTCATGATGGCAGGATAACTGATGATAGCTCAGACAATGGTCAAGAGATATTCTGTACAGATATGACTAATGAAATCTTTTAGCATTATGTTTGAAGGACTCGCTGACTAAAACGATTTGTAGCTGCCAGTCACAGAAAACTGACTGAGCAGAAAGTGCTGTTTAGCACAAGGACACAGAAGCTGTAAGAAAAGTTGCTCCTTTCCTTAATTTAACACTACTTGCTATACATGAAGCCAGCAACAAACCAGCCATGGGAGTCAAAGAGAAAATACGTCTTCTCATGTATTTACAGTTCATTTTGATGATGTTTTTTTTTTTTTTGTGTGTGCATGAGACTGGTCTTAAGTTTACGCTCTGCTTGATGATGTAAGGCATGCACTTCCCTACTACTGCAAAATACGCCACTGAGGCCTCTGAAATGCACAGCATGAACAGTGCCTGATGAAACCATTTTGTAAGTATTAGGTTGCAAGGTTGTTAACACAGTAAAAAAATATATATTGAAAATTCACTTTGTTGTAGTTTACGGCGGTCTGCTATGCTGTGGGATCAGACTGTTTGCCCAAACTGTTTTTTCTTTGACTTTTGCATTTGAAAAGGTTTGAACAACGCTAAATCCATGACTGCAAGAGGTTCCAGTGAAGCCCAGAAAGTGCAAGATAAAACCTAGTGAACACCTTTCTCATGCTGGTAATTTTTATATCAGTATCACCATATTACAGTATGTTAAAGGATTTAGAAATCAGGCCCAGCTCTGACAAAGACTTTTGACTTACTCTAAGCTGCATGCAAAACCTGTGTTGACACAGATACGTGCTGCGCAGTCTGACTTTCACTTCACTCCCAAGGAAAACAAAACACATTTTATTGTTTACTTTTACACATAGTGATGAGGAGACTTTGTTTTTCTTTAGATCTTCTCAGATCTAAGATCTCAGATCAGGGCCCTAAGAGGAAAACTGCGGGAAAAAAGTTGTTATTATTCTTGATGACTAATAAAAAAAGCTCCATATGCCAAAACCTCTGAAAAATCGAATCCAATATTTGTATATGTACATTCAAGAATTGTATTATTTATTCATATTGAAAACAAACGCTCACACGTCCTTTTTTAACGAAAGAAAAGCACAGCAGCCAGCAGAGATCATCTGTTGTTTTTCCATCCAGGCCCTCATCAAAGTCAGCTATTCTACCCCTAAATCATCTCTCTCTCTTTTCTTTGATAGCATCTCCTTCTCTCTGTCATATGGCTGTCTTTTTCTTTCAGACTCGAGCACACACACGTACATATTTAAGCCCTGGCAGGCGACTGTGTAGGTACTTGGGTGTTTTCCATGTCTCCTGCCTGTAGCGGAGTCTGCTGCTGGTGACTGTTCAGCAGTGCCCACTGGTGCAAATAATGAAGTGCAAATGGGGCTAATACTGTACTGCTTGACATGCCAGCTTTTATAGATCAGGCCTGAATTGATTTACCTGCAGTTTCACCTATGAATTTTCTTACTGTCAAATGCAAAGGAGTGTGTATGGACTTTGTGGATGAATACTTTATTTTGTGTCCGGATGGCTGAGACTATATGCAAACACAACCTTTATCCTGTGAATGAAACCAACATTTAATTGGTTGTATTACTGAGGTTTAGGTTTTCTCAGTAAGAGCAAATTCCCTCAAAACATTTTATTTCACCATTGTGACAGAGTTAATGCGGACAGTGTCTGAAATCTTTTTTCTTGTCACATCACAAGTCCCGCACTTTTGATGTTGTCTTCTCACAGCTCTGCAAAAATGTCACAACACTGACAAATACAACACATGACATTTAGACCAGGGATGCACTGTGTCTACTGTTGGCAGGACTCACTCAGCTCAGTTACACCAGCAGTCAGAATTAAATCCGAGACATCAGGAAAATGGATAGTCCCCAGTGTCAGGACAGCTGAATGAAATACTGCAACATTTGACCCATGATCCTGATCATCTGCGTAACCTGACCACATATCTGCAGGTTCAAACCACCAGTCAATCACTCAATAAATCCCTCATACATGAACTGTTTAGTCCCTTCTCAGCAACCCAGGCTCCCAGCGCCATTAATGCAGCACACTTCGTCAGTCCTAGCTGGCTTTTGTGTTTGTCCCCAGTGTGTCACATCTTTCAAAACCTCCCACAACAGTATAGTCATAGAATTTATGATCTAATTAGAGGGCATAATGAATAGTCAACCATTTGTAACGATCATGATTAAAATGTTTTAGTGATTGCCAAAGATTAATTGTTTCAATAATGGCTTCAGATTGACGCAGCAAAGATGTTTTCTGGCAGTACTGTACATTTTCACTTCAGAAATCACCTGATCTACCAACAGAATAAATATGCATTCATATTAATAATGTCATTCATATCCAACACAATGAACCCAAGACTGCAATACGACTGTATATATTCCTACATAAAACTGACTTAACTACTCACTGCTCACTGTATGTGCCCAGCATCAGTGTTAATCTGTGTAACCGTTCCTACAGCAGGTTTACCAACTTGCCATAATCTGCCCCACTACATCCTGAGATTATAGTGCTTGTCCTCCCTCTGTGTCCATCCAAATATTGGATCAGTTCTGGATCATCCTTCCAACTCAATGGAGCCAATGCGAAGTCAAATTTTTATCCCCTGGATGCAACCCTATGTCAAATAGGTTTTACTGAAATCAGTGTCTGTGTGTTTGCCCTATCTCCTATTTAACTGGCTCGGCTCCTATTCAAATAGCAGCCATAGGGATCAAGCTTCTGTCTGCTACAACATGACCTCATTCCTTCATTTAATCTACTGCAGCAGTGGTAGTGAGTTCCTGAAATCCAGCATTAAAGCAAATGAAAAATTGGAAGTTTGTACTCTAGAGCTTGGTTTACGGTACATTCCTGTAAACATGAAAAATAAAAAGGAACACCGTTGTGACACATATTTCACATCTGTGTTAATCTGAAAGCCTGTGCTTGCTCCACAAATCCTGTGACTCAAATGAAGGTCAAAAGATCCTACATGTAGAGCAGCAGATTGGTCATGTTCTTCAATTTTATATTTTCAGTCTTCTGTCGTGAAGAGAGTCGGGCTGTGATGTACTGGAGGTGACTTGCTTTAGGCCGCTGTTGGTGTTGCGCTGTCACGCCCCTCAGTGTCATCATCCTATTTGCCCACTTTCATGTGCACAGTTGCTGCTCACACATGGAGCTCTTTGGCATTTCAGTCAATGCCCACCCACATCCAGCCTCTTTCTTTATTCAGAATATCATGTGTTCTTTGTTGCCTTTTTTTTGACATTTTTTTCTTACACTTTTATAAATAAGTTTAAATATATTGTGACATAAGGCCATAATGAGGGCTTAGGGCAGATTGAAGAAAACAATGTCACCGACTGCTGGAAGCTGTGGGCTTTGATAAATGTAACATTTTTATGAGCAGACACTTCATTTCCTGTCATTTTAGGTCTCATTTTCCTCCTCTGCGTTGAATTTTAAAGAAAACAATGCCTTAATTACATCTTACACCCCCTCTATGATGGCTTATGTATGTGTTGCATCCTGGCCCATAACAACAGTCATGCATTATGCAGCAATGGCACCACATTAGTGTTATCTCATCATATTATTATCATAGCACTCCTTAGGCCTTTGCTTACAAAATGATGTTTTGTGGATTCCATTAGCCTCATTTGTTTAATGTTCAATAATATGTGGTCACTGTAAGATTAATTTGTTCTTCATAATGTGAAACCCTTCATATAGAATGACACTCCTCTGAAACCTACTGATGAATTAGTAATGTGCTTTTCAGGCATTAACACTCAACTAGGTTTTGCTTTTTTTATTTTTTCACAGTCATATAGAGCACTGTTCATTTTGTTCATTGTTCAGCTGTTACACAAATGCCCTCACTGAATGAGTGAAAATCACCAATTTTGGGATTTGTACCATGAGTCATTGTGACTGTTGATTATAATGATACTTCTGTTCAAAACACCATGACACTGGACATTGGGATGCAAAATGAATTTGTTATTTATTGCAACTGAAATGATAATTTTCTCAGCCCTAGGATGCATTTAAGATGTTCTATATGTATGAAACCTTGCCCAGTTTTCCAAATGAAATATTCCTTTCCTCAAAAGCACTGGGGATTCTTTGAATTTTACTCAAATTCATCTCTCAGTGTTCCTGTCCATATGATTTCCCTTGATCTGTCATGGATTCATTACGAAGGCTATGGCCAGCTCACGTTTTGAACCTCTTCTCATTTGAAGTCAGCTACGTTCCTCTGACAGTTATTGCTGCTTCTTTTTTAAAGCTACAAGTTTGTTCCCCAGAGCTCAGGTCCAGGCTCCACATGTCAGTCATCTGGCTGCTTTTCTTGTTAAGAAAAAAAAAAGCTGTGAAAGAGATGTTGGCTGATGCATTACCCTTCTGTTTTTTTCAAGCATCAAAATAAGAATTAAGAGTGATTTTTCCTGAGGGCAATCAGCTCCTCTCCTTTCTGTGTGAAAAGTAAATTCTGTTATCGTTAGTATTTTCTTGGACAGTACTCTTTCTTGTACACCCCACGCTTGTAGACGTGTGTAGCGTTTGGTGGCAGTCAGCATCTCCTCAATAAGCACTCAATACAATCCACTCTAGGTTGAAATGACTAAGTAGCACTTTAAGTAGCACTCCTGTGATCTCCTTTGTTCCTTGATAGATGAGCAGCTTTTAACCCTTCACATTTTGGATCACACAGATATTAATCTATAAAGAATGATGACATGGGGAAGTGGTAAATGGCAGCAAGAAGTGAAACTGACATTTCACAAATGTAAAGTGAAGGGCAAGATAAGTCTCATGCAAGGCTTCATTATCCAGACACAGTTTTCTAGCAACATCCAGAGGAAATTAGAGGGCATGGCTGAAGGTTAGGTGATGATAGCCTGCTTTAATGTATAATGACATTCCTTCAATCCTCCTTTTCCTCCAAGTCAAAAATGGGAAAACTTTCAACTTTGAACAACTTATACATGTCAATTCTGCATATTTTCAGTTTGATCTGACAGCTGCATGGATTTGTTCATTTATTAATTTTTTAGCGTGCAGTACAATGGAAGGTTTAGACATAGAGAGTTAAGTAAAGACTGCCAGAAGTACAGCCATGCTAGAGACTGTTATATACTGTAAACTGTACATTATAGTTTTATCTGTAAATCAATGTTAAGGTTAGATAATCTAGCATTGTGACAAACTTTCATTGAGGTTGCTTTGGGAAATTAACTAGGTAGGGCTGCATGTACTATGGTCTTGAGGGGTATACTCAGGGCAGGCCTTGACCCATCAGGGACCTCTCACAGATTAACTAAGACTCTGTCACTGACCACCCAGTAGTTTTAGACTGCAACATCTCTAAATATCCACAACTTGGTCTGTTGGACTCTGATTGTCAGTATATTTTAGTATACATGTAACATTTACTTGCTTGTAATTTTCTGTTATGCAGATTCATGATCTGGGTATTGTGCACTGAACTGTATGCACAGATAGAAGTAATAGATTGACCAGTATCGCCACTCGTAGAGCTTTGCTGCTAACATAGCTAAAACAGTTCTTTCACAACAAAAGCCTTCATTACAAGTGTGTTTTACCTAAAACTAAACTGCCAAGGATTCAGTTTATGTGCAAACCTTCATTAACTTGTACCTTAACTAACTTAAGTAAAGTAAGTGACCAACAATATGCCAGATGACTGGTACTTTTTATAAATCAAGATCTAAAATGCAGTGCACTAAAACTACAGTAGACGCAGAACAGAGAGCTATGTGAAAAAGGTTTGTGTGTGTAGATACATTGAGAGGAGTCGAATGTTTCAGAGGAAAAAAAGAGAGATAGAGACAGGCAGAGAGAGATAGGAAAATGAGACATGCTGAAAGTGAGACAAAAGGAGGAGACAGAGAGAAGTGCAGCAGAATGCATGGGTGGAGATGAGCTGGCGAGCGCTCTTTATCTTATAGTGTTAATCTTGTCTTCCGTTCACAGCATTGCCACGCACCAGCACTTTTAACTAGCCCTGATAATGAGAAGAACAGCATCAAACTCATTAATTGAATTAGCTCTCTCTTTATCTCTGCATCTGCCTGTGTCCACTCGCCCCTAAAAACACTCCACCAACAACTATTCCTTAGCTAATTGACTCAGAGCTTCTCCAGCAAAGCCCTGTTTCACCTTACTAATTTATTGGATTAGCTCCCAGTGTGGTTCACCTGTCACTGGCTACTATCTAATTTAATTTTACCCTGAGGTGATGGAGATTATTTTGTTTTTTAGCAGGAGGAATAAAAATGGAGAGAACATTAAGCAAACTAGGTCTCTATACCGAACAGCTTATCTATTTATTTCATAACAGGATTTAGCTGCAGGTGTTTGGGAATTAAGGGATCCAAGCCAACTAAACTAGCTCAGTGTGATTTGGTCAATTTTGTCTGCTCTAAATTAATTTGGAAAATACGCTCAGCATTATTGTGCGTTTCTCATTTATCTAACTAACCACCAGACCAGTTTGTCATGTAAAGGAGATTTTTCATTCAGCACTTTCAGGTGTTTCAGTAGGGTTACTTAATGATGCCTCAGAACATCGTTGCAGGTTATATATGAACATACTTTGGCTCATCTGTATTATTTCTCCATCAGGCTCTGCCTTTGCAGGAGCTGTTATGTGATGTAGGAACCAAAGGTGGTGTCTTTGTGGCAGAGCTGATATCAGAGCAATTGTTCTCACTTTCATTTATCTCCACTAAAGGTTAGCTTTGTCCACCAGCTTGCTCTCTCCCAATGAGTTATATATTATATCAGATATAGACACAGACATGGTGTGTGTGTGTGTTTCGGTGTGTGTGAAGTTATTGAGTTCTCTTAGTTCTGTGTTTCTTAAAGTTAAGTGGGTGAAATAACCTTGCAAATTGTCTTTTGAGGATTACATTGATGTGTATCTCTCCTGTTGTTAAAAATATAAGACAGACAGAACAGACAGTAAATGCCAGTGCTGACTACAAGCTCTTATTCTAGTATCTTAACCGCCGAAGCTCTCTCTTGAGCTCCTCTTCTCTCCTGAGTGTTTTCCTGCATCCTCTGACTTTTTTCATCCACACTGATACAATGCCTGTCTTCTCTAATCTGCCTGCCTTGTCTCTGTAAACCGCCACTCCCTCTTTCTGCTCCTTGAACACCAAGCTATCATTCTATCCTTGTGTGCACCACAAAGACACTTTTGTTTGTCCTTCTTTATTTGGAAACTTAATTGGAGCCAAACTAGGAATCAAGTAAGAAACGTGTTTTTCAATGGCTTGTAATATTTCCTGCAATTTTGCCCTTTTTATGGATGCTATCCTGTCATTATCATTATAAAGTCCACTGAAAATGAGTGTAGTTGCTTTCAAGGAAAGGTTTGCTGCTTTTTACGTTTTTTGACTAAACTAACTTTTATGTTTTTAAGTAGAGAAACAAATCTAGAAGTAGTAGTACAATTTTGTTCATTTTAGTCGTACACTGTGCTGCCATTATATATTTCTTTATTGAAATATGTTTATTATGTATTACTGTTCGTCATTCAAACCCCAAAACATCATGTTTTTCATGATGGTGAGCCAGTACTTTGTATTGTAGTTATTATTACTCTATGTCTATGATAACTGGTCTCTGAGTAAAATGCAAAATATCTGTCTGCCGTGCATTGAGTATAAACTGTAGCTTGCTGACGCCACATTCTGCTGTTGGTGCAGTTCTACCTTCCTTCTTCTCTTTGTGCTTAACATCAGACTATACTTGTAGCGTTTTACTTCCCTCGTTAGAGAAATTTCTTTCCCCACTACAGTTCATATGACAGCTATTACAGTACTTTTGGTACCTTCTGTAGCTTAGACAAGTACCATCACTTTTTCAGAATTTGGGCATTGACTTCGTACTGCACTGGTGGTTTTTGTGACGTCCCTAATATTGTTTAAATGTTATTTCCACAGAAAAGCCAAATCTCACAAATCTTCCAAGTTAATAAAAACCTGATCGATTCCATTTGTTTTCCTGCAGAGTAAATGCACTAATATTAATGTGCACTAGTACTTCATTCAGCATATGAGAGGCATGTGTGAGAGCAAGGTGTGTTTATATGTTACTTGGGCAACGGACATCCTGGTGTCATTTCTGAGCATCAGTCAGGGGGAGCTTAAAAGAGATTTTTTTTTCTAACACCCATCTCATCTTTAAATACTCATCCCACTGATGTAGGTTTTCATGGAATTAATGAGGCAGCTTCATGTGCTGATGCATGTGAAAGCGGGGTTCCCTTCAAATTGCTTTGCTTTATTGCCTCCCCAATCCTTCGTCCTTCCCCACAAGAAATCATATTAGCCAGGCCAATCTCATTTACAACATGCCATTTGTTAATTTAGCCCCCTTGCTTGTCGGCTGTAGCACAGGCTTGGGTCTGTCAAATTGTGCACGAGAGTGAGAGAAACAGAGTCGGTAAAGTATGATGCAGGAGGAGCAGAAAGAGAATAAGATAAGATAGATGTCAAAGGAACATAAATATAGACAGGAAGGAAGGATTACTAATATGTTTTTTTATGGAAACAATACATTGGTCAGCAAAGTGGATCCCTAATGCAAGCACAAAAACATGCCAGAAGTGCAGCGAAATAGCTGCTCTGCATCAAAATGGGACCTATACATTTCTGCTTTTAAATTGGAATTTGATATTTGATCAATACAGGACAGAGAAAACTGTAAGACTTGAGTGTGAATAAGATGATTATTGTTCCCCCTGTAGTCCACTGTCAGTGCTGAACCTGCTTGTGAGTCTGTAGTAATTACTGTGCCGTGGCTAAGGTGACGACTGGGAAACAGTAGGGCAGACGGCAATCAGTTGTCTCCTCCTAGTTATTGTCTGCATCTTCCACACCAGCTGTCTTTATCGTTGCTCGTCAGGAGCGGTGACCAACACAAGGCTAGTTATTATCGCCCCAGCGGCCTGGAAAGATCAAAGAACTGGTTGAACATGGACGATGTAATGACTGCTCTTCTGAGGACTGCTGCATGGTTTGTCATGTCATTATCCTCCAGTTAATGCTCAGCTTTTTTCTTCACCTTTTACGAGTCTTTAGCACTTCCACAACGAGGCCAGTGTCCTATTATATTGATGTGGGGAAATATTACCCAGTGTTTATGTCTAACCGAATAGAAATGTTTCTTTTTCCTCACCTTTTTGTGCGATTGGTGCTGTCTTTTCTCAGCATCTCCCTTCTCTTTTCTCCACATAAAACAGTCTCTGCGTCATTCATGTCAGTGGTTTGAACAAGAGCAATTTGTCATGTTGGAAAAGGAAGTAGTGAAAGCTGCTCATGTACTTCATGGTAATTTCATGTGACAGAGGAGGAAGAGAAGAGCAACAGTGCGTCAATATACTGGAAAAGGAGGAGGTCATGGTTTTTCAACACCTGTATTGCCTCCCACAGACTGTGACCATGAGTAATGGCAGTGATAGAGAGACAAAAAAGGCAACTCAAATGGCATGGAGGCTACAGAGATTGGAGTCATTTTAAAACCATAGGTTTTCCCTCCTCAGCTAGCCATTGGGTAGGTGTAAAGAGAAGAATGACCGTCTCAACCTATAGGTTGCTAGCTATTTGTTGCTCAGAGTATACAAGACTTGTCAAGTACAGCTTATTATTCACACTCATTGTAATGAACACACTTACATAAAGGTTAATTTAAACTCACTATCCCTGACTCATGCTTATTTCAGCTCAGCCAACATGCCATCTGTTGTGCTGATGCTTGGTTTCATTGCTGCTAATGACATTTTTTGGCTTGTACAAACCAGGTTCACTTTCCTGATGAAAAATTTTGAAAATATGGTTTGAAAACATTTTAGTCTTCTTCCCTTAGTCATTATCCAAAATGATTAGAAGTAGAAGAATCAATTCTTCAACCAGATCTACACACTACGACCCTTTTTTCAAGAAAATAAAACATTTAACAAGCAATAAAACCTCAAATCTGTGATTTATTAATTCCCTTGAACCTTTATTTAAATGACAAAAGTACAAAGAAAATATTTTCTGTGTTTCCACTGACCACCTTCATTGTATTTTGTAAATGTTATCAAATTTAGAGTTTGAATCCTTCAGTGCACTCGGTAGAGTTGAGGCAGAGATTTCTGTACCACTGTGTTTCATCATCTTTCCTTGTAATTACATGTCTTAATAATCTTTTGGGAGCTGATGATACTGATTGTTGCATTTTTGGATGCGTAATATTTGCCATTTCTTGCTAGATACAAGATTTCAGCTGCTCAATAGTCTGTGGTTGCCCTAGTCTGATTTTTTTTTTCATGATGCACCATACATTATTAGTAGAAGAGAGGACTGGACTGCAGACAGGCCAGTCAAGAACATGCAGTGTGTGTCTACAAAGCCACGCTGTTGTAGCACAGCAGAATGAGATCTGGCATTGTCCCTCTGACATATCCTCTGACTTCCTGGAAAAAGGTGGCCTTATTCACAGCATATATCTCTCTAATATGCCAGTATATGCCTCTGCATTGATGGTACATTTATATCATATGCACGTCACCCATCCTGTGGGCACTGATGTACCCCCACATCTCTGTGGCTTTTGCACCTTTCACTAATGGCAGTCTGGATGGTTTTTCTGTTCAGTTCCACTGTCTTTCTGACATGACTTGGTGCCATTCCTTCACAGAATTGATTTATTACTTCCTTCTTGCATAATAATAGACTTTCAGGTTGCATTTCTGGATGCAGCAGCGAGCTGTGTTAAGTGACAGCTTTCCAAAGTATGTGGCTATTGTACATTGAATATAGTAGCACAAATTCAACAGTGGTTTTCATTGCTGGTCTTTACTCCCTAAATCTTTTCACAATATGATATAATAATGGTCAAATATTTAAACATTTCAGTCTTATTTTATTTTATATTATCTTTTTACAAAATATAATTAAGTTGGATGGTGGAAACACAGAAAAGCGTTTGGTTTTTTTGTGTCACATCAGTGCTTTTATATAAGTATTTGATTAGTCTATTACTACCATCTAGCTGAATGTTTTGTTCAGTTGGTAGTTGAATGTCCTTTTTGTGTGTGAGAGACTATGAGTGCTGTTTGAGGAGTATTTGTGACCTCTGAGCTAATTATAATAAGTAATTTGTTTTCCTTTTGACAAGTTTGTGTGTGTGAGTCAGAGAAAGCAAGTATAAAAGAAAAAAAGAATCCAAGTGTTTTTCTGAAGCAAAATTTGTGGTGACATTTCTGATATCATTAAATTTTCTTTTAACCTGTATATGTGTGTGTTTCAGGGTCAAGCTGAAAGATGGCGTAGCGTTTCTGGGAGCCAGAGCCAGTAACCCTGTTATATGGACGGTGAGCCAGGATGTCAGAAGTGAAGGTCACAGGATTGTCACCCTCCACTGTCGGAGGAAGGAACATAGTTTCAGTCAAAGGTACGTCTCACTCTCTGTTTGTGCAGAATTCATCAATGTGTGAATGAAATATGAACTGAACACCCTGCTGAACAACAAGAAATGAGCAGCGCACTTTAATTTTTTCATTTCTCAAACAGCTGTCAGTAGAGAGTGATGCAAAGAATGAGGATGAAAGAAGACTTGACTCAGCATGGGAAGCTTTCATTCGATGGCACTGTCACGCATGCACATCCTTAGCCAGCCCTAAGTGCATATGATAAATATTTGTTTTTTGGTTGAACTTAAGTTTTATAATAATAATGATATTAATATTTTTTTACACTCCTTTATAGTCATGAAAAGACCAATGCCTGAAACAGCTCAAACCTCTGTGCTACAAACTTCCATCACTAAAATGCATTTTTGAGTCACACTGTTGTACTTGGTGACCTGTTTCTTGTTTATGATGAACATGGGTACACAGAACATTCAGTAGAGCAAATGCACATCTGAAAATAGTTCCCAACAAATGCATCATTCACTCTGATTTTAATGATGTTTCCTAGAATATGGATTGATTCATGTGATAGATGTGGAAGGGTCTGGAGAAGCTGTGGTGAACGTTATGCTGCCTGCAACATTGTTGCATGATCGTTTTGGTGGTGGGTCAGTGTTGGTGGGAGGGACACACAGACCTGCAGGATAGACGATGGCACCCTGACTGTCACTAGGTATCGGGATGAAATCCTTAGACCCATTGTTAGACCCTTCGCTGGTACAGTGGGTCTTGGGTTCCTCCTGGTGCATGATAATGCCCGGCCTCATGTGGCAAGAGTATGCAGACAGTTCCTGATGGTTGAAGGAATCGATACCATTGACTGGCCTCCATGCTCACTTGACCTAAATCCAATAGAACATCTCTGGGACGTCATGTTTAGGTCCATCCGACGCCACCATGTTGCATCTCAGACTGTCCAAGTGCTCAGTGATGCCCTGGTCAGGATCTGGGAGGAGATACCCCAGGACACCCTCCATCATCTCATAAGGAGGATGCCCCAACATTGTCAGTCATGCATACAAGCACATTACCTATTTCATATCAGTGTGGATATATAGTATGATGTTATCCCCAATGAAGATCTGATGTTCCCCTTTATTTTTTTTGAGCAGTGTATATAGTGTATATATATATATATATATATATATATATATATATATATATATATATATAATTTTAAGATAACAATTTTTAAAGCACTTCATATCATTAAAATCCGATTTTCCATGTTGTTCACAACCATTAATTAATTTCACCACAAAAAGAGACTTGATACTTGCTTGAGATGGGTGAGCCATCATAGTTTATATACCTGATGGGATTTAACATCTGGTAATGCAGCAATCAAGTTCCTTTTTCTAAATTTTGTTGCAGATGCTGAATGTTGAGCAATGTTGTCAAAAATAACATCCAAAAAAACAAAAAGTGAGTGGAACAAGATGTAACTTTATCACAATATGTGTGAAAATTATTCCCCACTGTGATGCTGTTCGTAATTACATACAGTACATTTAAAAAAAGTTTCATTACATCTGACAATGAGAAATCATTGCAGCTTTTTACTCACACCAAGAGGACATAAAGTACGTGTATCTGTGTGACCATAGGTGGGTGCTGCATACACGACAGTGTCCTTTAATGAATAATAACTATGTGTGTCTTTTGTGAACTTACTGTATTTGACATTCAACTCATCAGCTAAACCATTTTAAGCAAAGAATAGCTGTACACAGGAAGTGACACAACCTGGCCAGGCTGTTATTTCCTCCTGGGTGTCAGGATGATGACAGTGATGAATGACAAATCATCTATCATTTACATAAATCTCATTCACAGCCTGCAGAGGAGAGACGCTTTGCATTACACAGGACTGCTCAAACCAAGGTCATACATGTTGAATCTGGTATTATACCCTGCAATCCTGCTTTTCACAAACGACTACCTTGAAGTTTTGAAATGATAATGCAACACCTGCTGTGGCCATGTGCTTTAGCTTACATATCAAATAGAATAGAGTTACTGTAGCAAATCAGTGAATGAAAAGCAGCTGCAACTGTGAAAATGATCAAAACACTGAACATTTAATTTAGAAAATCCTTTTCATGAGGTTACTGAAGGAGCAGCAGTCATGATCTTTCTATTTTATTAAAATAGTAAAAGCTGTCAGGAGTCTTACTTGTCCAGTAAAATACACCTTGCAGCTGTATTATCCTGCTTCCTTTATGAGACCAAAACATGAAGTTGAGAAAAGTACCCAGTCAAATTATCAATGTTTCTCTGACTGGTCAACCCTCCAGCTGATGGGCTCTGTAGATATCACCGAGTTTACAATAGAAATTAATGAATCATCAGATTTAAGCTGGCTTTGAAACCGCAGTGATGATGTATCTAGAATTTAGTCTGAAGGCCTTAAAATTTCATTCAGTTGCCATAATGTGTGTAGATATTGGTCAAATTAGATGAAAACAGATTTTCAATCAAACTTTTAATAGGGTTAATGGAAATATTTGAAGTCAAGTCAAGTAGAGACAAGGCAGTGCCAGTATCTAAAAGGTAAACACCAGAAGCGGACCCCTTTCTCTGGCTCAACCAATGATGTGAATGATGACTACAGTAAACATCCAATCAGGGGAGGCACGTACTGAATGGGGACATGCAGACTTAAAGAATCAGTGACAACATAATGATTCATCCTTGGGTGCAGACACACAGAGTTTCTACATAATGATCAGTTAGAGGACATCAGAAAAAAATAATCAGAACAGTGGTCCAGTTTATTTAACAGTAAAGACTTACTGTGCTATGGAGAAACTAAGGTGGCAGAGAGCTGAAAGGGAAAATTGATGCAAATGACAATAGTGATAATAGAGAAGAGAGAAGAAAAGAAATGAGATGAAACCAAGGACACAGACTAAGTAAAACAATTGAAAATTCACTTGATTGCAGCTGCACTATATGCACCATTATTATCTGTAGGTGTGTAGATAGTTTGCAATACAAGTCATAAGCAAGTTTATTAGAAAAGTCAAGAAGTGGCTGCTACAGCAAAAGTGATACATAAAGGGTGATGTTTTATTTTATTTACATTGATTTTTGTCTGCTCTCTACCCAGAAAATAAACACTGCAGCAAGGAGACCAGTAGACTGCTTTTTTATACAACCTCAGTCTATGCATGGGTCACTTTTACTTTCCCATCCTTTTTTGGAACGTTCATTATGACTGTACTTTTACTTTTATTGTTAATGGTTTTCAAGCCCTAACCCTCACATGAATGTGCTTGACAAGGATTTGTAAAATATGATAAGTTCTAATTCCCAGGGTTGCTCATCCAACTGGAGGTGAATATTGCAATATTGTGTTTGGGGTATATCAGTCATATCTGACTAATTTATCAAATTAAAAAAGAAACATATTGCATGGAATATTCACTCTCTAGCAACTGTAACTCTGTTCCTGAACTACAGTATCAATATTACCAATGTCAACCCAAAGAAACCACAAGCCATATCCTGTAAATGTTACTGTACCATATTTGTGGAATCAAGTTCAAGTCAAATCAAATCAAATTTATTTATATAGCACTTTAAAAACAACATCCTGTTGACCAAAGTACTTCACATTGGACATAATAAAAATAAATACAATTAGGAATGATCAAGGAGATGTTAAAATAAAATTAAATAAATAAATACAAACAGAGAAAACAGTAAAACATGGGGGCATTTAAGAATCAAAGTCTACTAAGCATTAAAAGCCAAAGGATAAAAATATGTTATAAGCCGTGATTTAACAGCAGTCAAGTCCGGGGCTGTTTTAACGTTCAGGGGCAAACTGAGAAGTTAGTGTCCAGAAGGCACGATCTCCCCAGGATTTGTATTTAGCCCTAGGGACAGCTAACTGGGCTGACGATCTGAGTGACCTAGTAGGTTTATGGAGCTGCAACAGTTCAAGACAGAACCAGGCTATTTAAGGCTTTAGAAACAAAAATCATCAACTTAAAAGCAATTCAGAAGTGAACTGGAAACCAGTGGAGAGAGGCCAGGACTGGGGTTAGATGTTTGAATTTCCCTGTACTTTTTAGGAGATGAGCACAGTACAGAACGTTACAATAGTCAAGTCTTGAACTGATGAAAAGCGTGAATTGCTGTTTCAAATGCATTAAAAGAAAAAAATGAAACCGCAACTGCAGGAAGCTGGATGAGACTTGAAGGGGCCAAGGCCTTGATTAGCCTGGAAGCGGAAGTGGAAGTTTGAATGGGAAATGAGTGGATCTTCAGTTGTCTGGGTTTCAATACTGTCCTATAAATAATATCCCTTGTAGCGAAGGTGAACCCACTATGTAAATTTTTACTTTTTAAAATGTTTTTGATTTCTTTAGCCTTGTGGTTCAGTGTGCTCAAAGAAACATTTTATGAACCAGTTCAGCAGTTTTCTTCATATTGCTGATCTGTGTCACGGAAAGCTATGGTCATCTTATTTGAGGGCATCTGTATGCAGACAACAGTGACTGCAGAGTGGGTACTGTGAGACAGGAAAATTCTATAGTGAGCTAGACCTAGATCCTGTACTGAAAACGTCTCATCGACATGGAGAAGCTGCCAATACAGTTTTCCTACTTGCATACATACTGTACAGTCCACACTATTATCTTTTTGTGATTTAAAAGATAGGACTCAAGGGTATTCATGCACGGTTTATGCACTAAGCTGTCATGATTGCATTTTGTAATTTTATGAGAATAATAATGGGAAAACAACAAGGTAATCTAGTATTTTGCTCTTATTGTCATGCAATTTGTCCATGTCAAGCAGATTTAGCCACTGAAAGGCTATAATGCACATGGGCTGTGTATGTCTCCAGGCTGTAATAAAGCTGACAGATTCAAGATCAAAGTGGCACAATGGTCATCAGACAATACTGCATTTTCTGTAATGAAGATATATTAGGACATTGAAATGCCAAGATGTGTCCTTCACCATCCAGACCACTGTTTCTGTGTCCTTTCCATCAAGCTAATTCATATTCATTTTACTCCAAGTGGTACTTAAGTCAAAATCCCCATCAGCTGTTGGCTTAATTAAGCATGGGAATGCACCCCCACTTGGGAATCATGTATACTTTCACTCTTGTTCTGTGCATGTTAGTGTGAGTTCAGTGTGTGGGTCTTGTATTCCTATAGGATAGTCACATTGGAAAAATCAAAAAATGGCTCATCAGACATGCATGTCAGGTACTCAAGCCGCTTCTGGCTCCTTCATCTATTTTTAATGAAAGCTAACACAATTTGGAGTTTCTGTTTGATTGAGGGGAAGAGTTAAAAAAAGAAAACAAATGAAGGTTTTGTTACTTTGGTAGCAGTTCTGTGGCCCAGTACTCAGTGTGTCAATCAGTATCTCGTCCAAGCTGCGACGAGAGTTCGATTTGTAATTGCAGGAGGCGAGGCGTGGCATCTAACAACTAATTAAAGCAAACTAAATCTAATGGCCAATGTTTCTCAATCTGCTCACTGTTTCAAATTAACACATGCACAGTAAAACATGCTGACTTTAAGAGAAAATATAAAACTTTGTCAGACATAAAATATAGTATTTGTGCTTCATGTAGTTTTCACGGAAATGTTTTTGGGCTTTGGCTTCAATTAGTCATGACAGGAACATTATGGATAAGGAGGTGCTTGCATGATTAGAGGCTCGAAATGCAGAACAACAACATCAATGGTGACTTTTAACATTATTCTTTAATTACTATTTTGTTGATCAAAGTGCTAATTAGTTTCTCAATTATACAATTTGTCTATAAAATATAAGGGAATAGTACAAATGCCCAGATGTTTTATCTTCATGTTCCTTGTTTTATTTCTTACTTTTTGTATTTTATTATCATTAGTAAAAAGCCAAAGACATTTAGTTATCATGTATAACAAAGCAAAGTAGAGAATTTATCTAGATGAAATTCATATTTTTTCTTAAAAAATTAACATATCAATTTAATTAAAATAGTTAATATAATGTAAATTAACTAAGCATTTAATTTCTATTATGAAGACTTATTTAATGACCATTGTGAGTTGCACCCATACTTCTCTTCTCTACTTTCCTCATCATTTAATAAATAGGAAGCAGCCATATATAGTATAATATTACACACAATTATGACTCTTATCGTTGTTAAGCAATCATTAAATCTGTGAAGAGGGACTGATACTGTATGATACCTCATAACACAAGGTGATGTGAAAACATGTGGTCTTTGTTTGTAATTGTTCTGATTGTATTAAAACAGAGTCTGCAGCGTATTACATGAATCACACTCAGCAATAATCTCACGCGTGATCCAACTTTTGCCAAAACATTACTCCATGACTCCACTCCAAAAGTTTAGTTTGTTACAGCTGTACACTACCACTCAAATTTTTGAACACACACAGGAAATACCATGTTTTCATAAAAAATATTCATTAGCTGTGTTATCATTGCAAGAGGGATTCAAATGACCACTTCTCCTTTTAGATTACCGGTAAGACATTTGCACTAGCAAACATAATGCGCTGAAGACAGTACTAATGTTTGCTGATGATAGGATACTACATTTATTAATACAATATTATTAAAAACAGTTGTTTCCAGCTACTGTACAATAGTCATTTACAATACTAACAATGTATACACTGTTTTTCTGATCAATTTGACATTAAATATGATTTTCTTTCAAAAACATGTTCATTTCTATGTGACTGTTAGTGTATGTCGAATTATTTCTCCTAAGTTTAAACACCTATCAACCAGTCGAGTCAGATGGCCCAACAAGAGTCTGGTTCTGCTGGGGGTTTCTTCCGTTAAAGGGAGTTTTTTTGTAATACTCTTACTGTAAATATTAAGTTTCATCCCTGTGCATATACATAAATGTGTGTGTTGTCTGAGACACAAACAAACAAGTGAACAAATTGAACCCTCCAGCAACGTTTCACCTTCAAAGTGTAGTGGATCATGAAACATGCCACCACATTCAATCTGTCTGCTACCGCTAAAGAGGACTCCCACTGTGAACGAGTGGGAGTAGGGCTTACTCTAAAAGACTGACAAGACAGCCTTACAACACCTACACAAAGATGCAAGCATGAAAACCAAAGTTCCCAGGGTTGCTATTTTAAAACAACACCCCAGTTGTCCATCTAAGTGACAACACAACAAGACATAATTAAATTTGAGCTGACAATGTATGCTTTACAGTGCTGGTTTCATCATGTTTTCACTTATTGCATCTGCAGTGAAATTTATTTTAGGGATCTGAATTTGAAAAAAATAAAAATCTTGGCAAGAAGTTGTATGAAGACTCTTAGAGTTCTGCTCTAAGAGCCTTTGATGAGGAAAGTCTCCTCAGTGTGAAAATAGGTTAAAGATTCAAATTGTTTTCCAGCAGTTGGTGAAATTATGTTTTAAGCATCACTGAAATAGAGGCTTGTCATTGTGTGTCTGCCCCTGCCATCTGCTGAGGGAGGTGATGTGAGACTCTGAGGGTCTTTCTGTGAAACAAAGGGAGCAAGCTTCAATTAGGGTAATGCAAACTCTAGGCTTGTTTTAGACGGAAATGATTAGCATAGTCTGCACCGGGACAGAAGAAAACCAAAAAGCCTGTATAAATAGTCCATAAAGATTCCAGTTATAAACTGCATCTGCTAAGAATTGTTATTTTTTCCATGCACGATTTCCTTCCATACCATATATTATACCTGCTGATGTCTCTAGATAGCTATGTACCTGAGGGCTGGGCAAGAACTTAGAATGATCTTTTATTATCTTTCAGGTGAAAGGAACAGTGATGATAGTATCACATGATATTAGTCATACAAATGTCTGTTGTCCAAATCAATGATTATGTGCAAGCTAGAATCAGAAATAAATACAGAATTATTGTTTACTTTGGGCGTACCTTGACTTTCTAGGTTTATGTTTTCCACAATAGACTAGGTGCATATCTATAACAGAGCAGAGCAGAGAGATGGGACACACGCTGATGTTACTCATTAGCACGCCTATAAACTCATGAGTCCAAAATCAATATGTGTGCTGCTGATAGACATTATGCTATGTCTAAGAAAGAAAGCTAGACACACACTTGTTGACAGGATATGATTAGTCCAAAGCAAAAGACATTCAGTTTCTTTTTCTTTTAAAGTTACCAAAATAATTTGATCAAAATAGTTAATATTCTTTAAATTATATGTTCTACCCAGTTTACAATTATCTATATAACAGTGTAACAAAAGCTATATAAATATATGTGTTATATATGTATGTCCAGAAATGTTCATAAGATGCAATTAAGGCCATAAGCAGTCAGGGCTGTATATGAAGAAAAGACAACATCAGCGATGGAAATGGGATGATTAATGACGATAGCGCAGCGACAACATTGTCACCGTGTTAGGTTTCATTTATGACATAAACAATTGAAATATAGTTTGTTGTGGACCACGGCAGTCATTGGCACTAGCAGATAAAGTATACTTACATCTTCCACTTTTACACAATGTAGGTGAATATGAGGCTGCAGCTTTGTTTGCTGTTTGTCTAGACATTGAATTGGTAAAAAGAAAATACTTTATACTGCCTTATTGGCTGTAAGATGAATTGCACTGTGACTGCATTTGACATATTGCTACATACTGAATCACAAAAGAGTCATATTAAATGGTTAGAATAATGTATAATAATATAATTTATAATAATATAAATTAATTATATATATATATACAGCCAACCAAAACCTGACCATGAAGTAGCAAATGCATGGGATAAGGTGTCGGCTCCTGTACTCCATGCTGTGTTCATTCATGCAAAGGTTATCTGAGACCCCAGTACCGTGAACAGCCCATGCTGTGCTACATGTGGACACTGTGCTGCATTCATGATCTCATTATATATATCTAAGTGGCCCTGGAACAGCATGTACATTTAAACCAATTTGATTGATTGTTCTCATGATATGGTAATAACAGCCCGGAGCCAATTTTTTTCTGCTTTCGTCACTACTTTGCCACATCTCAATCTCAAGTTTTCTCTCTTTCTACACATTTCATATGATATGCAAGTCCATTCTTATGTCATTTGACATAATAATAGAATTCCTGCCATTTGAAAATAATGACATTTTGTAATTCATACATTCATATAAATTTGTTATTTTGATCAAGGGTGTCATCCTACAATGATGATGTTGTTTATAGTCCACAGTTGACTTGTTATATGTAAAACTGGCCTGCACAACTGGAGTTTTGGCATGAATACACATATGAGAGCAGAGTCAAGTAAAGAACATTTACCTACACCCAAGAACTGTGAGACCATACAAATGTACATTGTTTGGGTTAGTGAATATGCGTCTGTAAGGCAGCTTTAACTCCATGCTGGAGAGTCGTTAGGATTTGGAGTAATTGACAGAACAATGATGAGTGAAGATTGAACGAGAAAGGAGTTCGATTTTCAGTCTTCTTCAGTTCGCAGGGTGAGGTCAGAGGGCCTTGTGCTGTTCTTTGTGATTGCAAAGAGCTTAATTCTCATGGCATATTAACACATTCAATCAATGAGCAGACCAAGCAGGACCTGTGGGACTGCATTTACAACCTCAGTTAAATCAAAGGTCCCTTCAGTGCAGTCTGATTTCAGTTGAGGAACTCTCCATGCATCAGCGAGATACATCGAGGTTAACGACCTGCCTGCTAAGGGTAGCTGTGTGTGTGTGTGCTCATGTGCACCTATTTATGTGTATTTGATTAAGAGGGAAATTAAACAATAGGCTACCATTAGTTTGTGCCTTGAAGAGCATGACAGTTTTGATTAGTTCTCTTTTGTAATCTCTTTAATTAACAGTGGTTGAAAACAATGCACTCTAGCAGACAAAATGGAGAGATTTAGACAACATGTGAATGAGGGAGAAAGAGATGAGAAAGTGCAGCACAAGAAAGCGATAAGATGCATTTTATGCGTGTGTGTGTGTTTGTGCATGTATTACCCTGCATGTCCTTGAATGTGTGAATGATCCTTTGAAACTACAATGTTATAGATGATGGATAGCGAAGACAAAGCAATTACCTTACCAGGTGGTCTAATTTGTATGTTTGTGAACTGCTGTTTTTTTCAATTGGCTTATCACAGATACAGGTAGCATACAATTTGGTATGAAAAATATTTGAATATATTTTATAATCCTTTTAAGCAATCATCTAGACATCTTATTTTCCTGTGTTTCCCCATAGGGCCACTAATGCATCGGTAAAATGCTCTCTTCTCGCTGCCTCTCTTATATTAAAAAAGATTGCTACAGCAGACCAAGCCACACAACTATGTGATCGTTAGATGGCTCTGCAATATTGATCGTATATAATTCAATTTGCATGAGTGGCATATGGGTCCTATGTGTTTCTGGGCCTTCTCATGCTTTATGCTGTCATAAAGAAACACCCCCCCAGAGCCTAAGATGATCAAAATAAAAACACAAGTCTTATTTATTCTGTCAAATCTGTCAACATTAATGCAAATCAAAATGGACATGATGTCACTAATGAAATGATATAATTCAATCTCAGGGGAATGATTTATACCACATACACTTACTTAGAGATACACTCTGCTTTCTCCATCTCATCTTCTTCCTTATGAACTTGACACATAAATTACATACTGTATTTAGTGTGGATTTTGTCATATTCTTGACCTGCACCTATTATCAGTGAACTAGTATGTCTGTCTGTGTGAAGTAAAACATCCCTGATTGAGCCCTCTGGGATTGGTGAATCTGACCATGACTCTGTGGCTAATCCAGGTAATGCAGCCAAAGCAGCTGATGCATGAAATCCGCCGGAAACCACCAGGAGATAAACTTCCTTTCTTATCTACTAAGTCAGTCAGTTATGTTTGGGCACTGCATTTATAACATTTTCTTTTTTGTCAAGTAAACTTGAAGCACATAATCAGATAAGGTAGCTCAGTCTGTGTCAATGGTGTCTAAACTTCACAGCTGATTTATACAGTGGTGTTTTATTAAATTTGATTAACTTTGAGTATTTATTTATAAGTGGAGCATATTTATTATTTTAAAGTAAAAAAAGTCTCCCCTACTTTTCTCCTAACAAAACTCTCTACTATAGTTCCTGAATCTGACTTTTATCAGCAACCAAAGCCAGCACTGATGGGGAGTTGCCCACAGACAAGCTGGAGATTGGCCAAGGAGTCTGTTGGTGTTTGATAAGACAGGCCCTATTGGCCTTGGAAGCCTAGGCTTAGACCCTCTGATTCTTTTCATCTTCTAATAAATCATCCGTTGAATCCTTGGCCTCTGTTAATGCTTAAGAGCTGTCTTTTAGGTGTACTTTATCCTTGAGGTGCAGCAAAATTGGATTTTCTGTACACAGGCATGTACCAACGATTTAAATGTACTATACAGACTAACTTAACGTAGCACTGTCCTTTACTATACATAACACTACTTCAAACAATACCAAAGTATGTATTTTGCTCATGTGCTAAAGGTGTAATTGAAATTTAGCAAAGATGCATTCACCAATATAACTCTAAATTATCACACTCAGTCATGTGTGTGTATTTGTGTAGACTGCACATTAGGGGAGACATGACACAACTATCTCCTTAGAAAGTTGTTTGCTCAGATGCCTTCAGAAATGTAATGAATGACATAATAAAGGCTTGTATGCCTCTCCCTCTATGATCAAATCCCTCTATCATCTACTTGGTGAGGAGGAGAGGGTTCTGTTTACTTGACAGATTAATGAGGCAAGAGAGCAGAAATAAGGGTTCAGGTCAGCAAGAGGTTATGGTGGGGTTAGCATTCTTATTAACCCTGTCCAGATACACCAGTTTAATAAACTGAATCAGGGAGTGGTTTGTTTGTTTGTTTATGTCTGTCCACATGAATGCAGTGTGTTGCCTTTATATTTGTGCTCAGACTGTCTGAGAGAGGGACTGAGAGTGAGACCAGAGAGTCAGAAACCATGCAACTTTGCTAGTTAAAGGTAACATGCCCTTGTAAAGCCTGCATGTGAAAGCCTGCTTTGCATGTAAAAACCCTCAAAGTGTTAACAATATTTCTACTCTGGTACATTCTAACGAGACGCCAATCCAAACCAAGCCGAAAAATATAGTTGGGAATATTTTTGATGTCATTAAAAGTTGATTGAAAGGGAAGTGAGTCTTACTGTCTTACTGAATTATTCTGTCAGAAATGGTGCATAGACCCCAGTTAAGCATTAGTAGAATTAAAACCTCTTTTCACTGAAAGGGGGCAGCTAAAAAAAATCAGACGCACAAATAGTGGACAGTACACTTTGTAAGATGAACACAGCAAATCAGGTTATCCCTTCAGTATAATTTACTGTATATTTGAATTCTCAGATATATAGAGCTTTTTCTTATTCACAATTTATCTAACTCTAACTAGTAACAGGAAGAGGTTGGTTATCAGTTTCAATTCTTATCTCTTTGTCAAAAAATCAGCTGTGTTACCTACAAAAAGCAACATGGGCCGAATATACACTTGCCCTGAGGTGCAATGTTGCCAAAACTTGCTTGTATAAAAAAAACTACCTCAAAATTAGAAAAATTATACAGAGGCTCCCCAGAAAATGAATGCCAACGGTGTATGTTGAACATACATAGTATTTTTATAATATATTGCATGTAGGAAAACATAGACATGGTTTCAGTGATGTTGCCAATGTTTTAAAAGTTATGGATCAGAGTTCTGGTTAACGACTTACCACTTCTTGACAGTCTGAAGACAGAAAACTAAGTATGACCAGATATTTAGCAAAATTAAGACAATCAAACTTCTACCAAAACCCCAAATTCCAAAATAGCTACAATTTTAAGCAATATTTTTCAGAATTGCTGCCAAGATTTAAACTTGCACACAGTGAACTTCTGTGTGAACTTCATTCTGTGTTCGGCTCATTGGTTTAATATTCAGCCATGGTTGTATTTGTCAGACTGTATTAGACATATTCAGCATGATCTCCGATCAGTCATTGTTTCACTACTCCACACCCTTGAGAATTTGTTGGAAATTCTTCCATTTACTACATTGTACTCTAATTAAAAATGATCCAGAAAGTCATAGCCCAGTCCAGTGAGGCATCCTGTTCAGACTCCATATATCAGTGCTTTCACAATGCATTGTTTTGCTAAAATGCAAGAAACATCATACTGCAGGTATGAGAAGAGATAAAAATACTTTCAGTGATTAATTTAAAGGTACAAAAAAGAGGCAAATGACATGTGGCATGCAGTGGTGATTCTATGGAAAATTTCCTCTGTTTCCAAAATGTTATGGCACATTGAAAGAAAGACTGACTAAAAACATAAAATATGGAAGGGGAATGAATGAACACAGTGAAGTGGGTAAGCCAAGAGGAAAAAGGGAGATGAAAAGAAGGAAGCATTAAAGAATACTCCAGCAAGTGTGATCAAATGGATACCCTTTCAGGCCACCATACGCACACAGCTTAAATTTATGCACATCATACAATTTAACAGTAGTGGGCAACAACTGAGAGGCACATAATGGAAAGGACAACTTAATCTAATTCTTGTCATCTATGTTTATATGTGTGTGTAACAAGAAAAAAATAAGAGGTGTCATTTCTGGCGGAGAGTTTAAACTCCAAGGGGGAGATTATCCAGTCACACTGGGTTGATCTTATTGTCCGGGATAAGAGGATGAGCACATAGCCCTCTGGAGAATTTTACTAACTCTCCTACAGCTCACAGAAATCAATAAGGGGATAGAAATGGTGTTTATACAGGGACTGATTGTGTTTTATTGTATTCATTGTCTTAAGCGTGGCTCGTAACCACCGGCTGATCTTTGGGAACAGTTTATTGGCCAGCAGTAGTCTCTCAGCACTTTAACTGTCAAGGAATACACTAATTTGAGAAATTACACATGGTTGGCAGTTCATCAAGTTCACCTAGCTCAAACGTAGTCTAATAAAATAGTCCTGCAATAAACTCTCACATCATGGATGTTGTAATGTTACGTTTTTGTTGAAACTGTGGTGTTGATTCAACCATATGATAATTTCATCTTCATTATGTGTTATAAATAGATGATATGCAGTGAGAAGAACTTCAACGTTGGAGTGCATGGATGGGTGCCGAAACACATATCCAGCTGCTCTCTTATTATTTTATTCAATGTTTAATTAGTTATTTTAGCTTAAACATGGTATTTCCCTAAACCTAACCAAATGGTTACTTTTTTTAAGGATAAGTGAAAATTTTGGCATGTTCACCTCATAGTTGCTGCGGTACTTCACTATGATTGAAGCTCACATTTAAAGATGCAAATATTGCAGGAAAACACATGGACATTTACAAATACACTCACAAATACATTCAATAAAGTCACAATTATCCTTATAAAAAGACATAAATGTAATCCAGGCAGTATTGCATTTAGTTGCATATGAACAGTTTTTGTGAGACAGGATTGTGAAATGCCTCTGTGTTTGATAGGAAGGTTTTTTTGCCCTGGATGTTTGAGGTTTTTGATGAGACATCTGAAACATTCCCTTGATATGTTGTTTTCAGTTTTTTTCTCAAATAAATTTACATACATTTTCAGGCACCCTGTTGCTATGTGATAAGCAGAAACAGTATGCTGAAGCAAAAAAAAAGTCACTTCCCTCATATTTCTTTTCATAAAACTGCTGTTGTGACAGTATGTGGAATGGCATACAATTATAACTAATGGTGTCAGTCTTAGATAAAACTAAAAAAGTTCATTTTCTGCTTTGACATCACCTTTTTGATAATGATCTGACCTGGATTCAGCTCTAAAAAGATGAGAGCACCATAAAGTTTTTGCACCTTGTAAATATCTCCAGTACTACAGGAGGTGTCTGTGTTTTCTCTGCTGTGTTTTAGGCTATGATTAGCTTGTAACTGCCTATGATTGGTTGATGCATGGAACCACATCTGTTCCATGCAGGAAGCTAGAATCCTCTCATTTCACACACTGTTTGAGGGGAATATAGGAAAAAAAATTAAAGAAACTAGACCAGTAGGTGGTTGAGCGAGGTAAGATGGGTTAAGAAAGTAGAGGGTAATGGTGACAAGAGGAGGAGAAAAAGAAGGATACAGGGAAGAGGGAGGAAGAGGGAAGGAGAAACAAGCGAGGTCAGGGAAGGAATGAGCAAGAGGGACAGCAACCGAACAAAACAGTGGGGGAAGGGGTTTATTTCAGAAGATATCGAACAAGAACAAATACATACCAGAAAGGTAATTTGAAAGAACTCCAATAGTTCTCCTTCAGTTTTCTCATCCTCCGCAGACCTACTGAGATAGCAAACTAATCTTTACTGACAGGGATGCGCTGGCGTCAAGAGTTTGATAGAAATCTCCAGCATGCATAAATTGGTTATTCTACATTTCATCTGGTTCTTGACATGGTTTCATTTTATGATCTCCTTCATTATCTGTCTGACGTATGTTTACCGCTCCATAGACACATCCAAAATAGCTGTCACTGATTGGAAAGCTCTTGGTTCCCCCCAGTGTTTTATGGGCTTTTTACATTTGTTAATGTCTCAGTGAGTTATCTCTGAGCCACGTCACAAAACAATTTTAGCATTTTGGTTCATTTTGTTTTGTTCACGATGAATTAATTATGATTACTCATACATAATTTTGAGCTATTTTTGCACCTTTTGTTTCATTCCATGTCTCTTTTATTTCTCTGTGACTCTTCTTCTGTGCCCCCACGGGATTTCTAACAGCTCCGCTGGCTGAATAACTCACCTGTAACAACCTTTTCCAAAACCATCATGTTTAGTAGGATCTCAGGTCTGCTGTTCACCGGTGTAGCAGGGGAGGAGTGTCAATGGCAAGCTCTGCTAGTTTCAATAGGATTTCATTAGCATCATTGGGGAGAAGAGACAGATTAGACCTGAGATAGTGGAACTCATTAGAGATGAGCCCAGACTCCTTTGGGAGGCACACTCACACACAGAACATGTGGTTTCTACTGCACCAGATTCAAATGTATTAATCATAATAACCTAATGGCCTCCATCTACACCATTCTAAATGACCTTCATTATGCACAAATTCAGGTAAGCTTCTTCTTAACTACAGTACTCAGTAGTAGTCTCTGCTATTAATGTGCAGTGACCTTTATTACTACGCACATGAGGTTTTATTCATTGGAGACAATATCTGATTTCCCTTGAGGTCTTCAAACCAATTAGAATCTCTCCCGTTTGGAGATACATTCAGATGCCACATACAAGAAACACAGCTGGAGTGTAAGTGAACTACAAATAATTAAAAACAGCTGCAAAAGCAAATCATCCAAGTCACCACACACAGGACACTCGGAGAGGAAGAACGGTAATTACATTTCACATAAACATCTTGACTTCACAGTAATAGTAAGGTAAAAAGATGAACACCAGTCTCATGTCTGTGTATTCAGTACAGAGCTTTTTTTTACGTTAGCAAGAATACTTTACGTAAAGTGATACTGGTAACATGACCCTGTCCAATGTTCACAAAAGAAAACAAAAAGGTAAAAATGTCAACTTGTGATTTGACATGGAGTTACCTGCTGCTGGTTTCTATGAAAGGACAATGATCTGATAGGCTAGTTTAAGAAACAAAAGTTGGGTCTTCTAGAAGTTCCTCACAGTCCCTTGATTTCCCTTGAAAATCAAATGTGGGTAATATAGTCTGAACATATCGCTGACCTTGAAGTGATCTGGAAAGAAGTGTGGGTGAAACCTCTTAAATCAAGAAAAGAAAGGCACTTGGCTGCAAAAAGTGTTTACAAGGAGCAGCATCTTCCAAAGGGGCTACTGAGCATGCCAAAGTACATGTACGTAGTTGAAATTAAAAATAACATTTGCAGAACATTTTAAGGTTTGTTTCCTGTAAGAATCCCCCCCAAAGCCATACCCAGTGGATTCAGCTGAGCCGTTTTAATAGATAAACAAAGTGATCCACAATGTGCAGGACTTCTGGCTCTTCTACCATATTAACATTCTCAATATTCATTCATGTATTTAGTTTTTATATTTGAGAAGTAAGACTTGGCTAACACAGCAGATGGATCTTTATTCAAAGGCCAGGAGTTGTTCATTCCATCCATCTTCACACCTGCTTTGTTGAATTACTGCTGGTCTCACATGTCAGAATTCAATTATGGCCAAGACAGCTGCACATACAGGTGTCCAAACAATATGTCCACCTGTTTATATTTTCTTGTTGGCAATACGTCTGCATCACAAAATAAAGGAAAGTCAGTAGTGCTAAAGCAGCTGATTAACTGAGGGTTAGTTAACTATAATTAACTATTAAATAATTGTAAGCTAATACAACTACAAAACAGTTACAGATTGGTTTGAACATTTGCCTTAAATATTGTATTTTATTTTTGAAAATAATAAAATTAATTTTGCTTTTAGGAAACTGTGATGACCTTTATTCACTATTTTATATACAAAACATGTAACATTAATTGGTTCTATAAGCCTATACTGTAGATGTAAAGTCTGTCTTTGTTTTTCCAGGCTTAGGCAAATGTACAAAACATTTCCTCAGCTTTGAACTACTCTTGCGCATCTTTAAACATTGTTCCTGGAATGCATTTTAACACAGATGTCCTCGTCTCTTGCTCGTCTGTCTCACTGTCAACACACACGAAAGATCGTGTGTGCAGGGTCACAAACACAAACATCCCATCCACTTCGCAACAAACAAACAAAAACTCACTGGCAGGAAAATCTACAGAAATCTGACTACACAAAAAGTGCAGTCATGGCCAGAGAGGTTTCATTTTAGCATGTTCTTACAGTGGCTGTAAAAACAACTTGGATACGTTAGTCTTGAAGGGAATCCTATTGTCTTCTGGTTCCCATTGTAGAAAAAACATATCCACTTTTACCTGAATGGAGCTGTTTGAGGTATTAATCTCAGTTCACACAAACACACAGACACGTTCATTCCTTCTGCTGCTGGACTCACTGTTGATTCATTGTGTTGAAATAGATTCAGGTCTTTGATGTATCATTGTTGTCAGTGCTAACCAAATCACTGCTGTGCATGAAAGGAACCCCTCGGGTCTGCAGAAGAGACAGCAGACTTTTCTTTCACTACCTTTCTCAGAGCGAGATATCCAGGGAGGTGTTAAGAGTGAAAAGAGGAAAACATGGCTGCATGTTTAACAGGGCTTTTGTGTTCCGCAGCTTCACGTTTATTTTCCTGTTTTCGAACAAAAGAAAATTCATTCTTGTCATTTTTTTTTTCTGTTATGCTGCTTCGTCCCGCACAGAGGCCTTTTATTGCTACTAGGGTGTGTTTGAAATGTATCTAACTGAATTGAAAAGTGCCCGTATTTTATTCTGAGTGGATTCTTTTACCGTGTTCTGTTTGTGCTTTCACATGCAACAATAGGACTGACAAATGGAGATATCTCAAAAGCCTCCTCAAAATGACATGACCGATATTCCACCTCATTTCACCACAATAAACCTGCTATGATACTGAGGTATTGTCAGTGTGCCGCTTTTGTAGTGGCACACTTACTTCTGTGATCCCTGTAGACATTTTGCTTTTATTCTGGCCCTTCTAACCTTGTTTCCGCTCTTGTGTTTTTTTGTCTCCACCTCTGGCACTGATCCCCATCCATGAATCAGGGCAAGAGAAGTGATAGTTGCCAGTGAGTGTATTGAATTGTATGGTAATCGCACTGGGAAAAGGGCACACAGTGCAGTGGTGTTTCTAATGAAACATGGAGGAAACAGGCTGACCTCTCTAACTGGGGGGCTGTGGACATTTATCATTCCAAACACATGCTGGTTAAAGGGGTGAGGGTGAGAGAGAACACACTGCCCTCTATTGGAAGTAGCATAACACTGCAAGGGCTGAAGGAATGAACAGAGTAAGAAAAGACAACCCAGAAAAAGAGAAATTAAGTTGTAGAGTTCAGCACGAAAGCTCTGATTGTTTGCAGCTTCATTGTAAAGCAGGAGTGTCTGCAGTAGATAATTGATTTGGCTGTAATTGTACACCATAAGCGTAAACCACATAATCACTGCAGTCACTACCCCAGAGCCCAGCATGTTGTCAGGCATAATCCACTGCGGTTCTGTAGCACTCTCGCATTTTCTGTCCGAGATAGAAACTGGAAAGGAAAAGGACCTGAGCTTCACTGAGTCACTGATACGCACAGCCCAGAGCCACATAATAGAAAAGGGGAGATTCTCAACAAATCGGTTAATATTAGTAACTTTTAGCACAAAATTAAAGAATTTCCTCTTAGCTGTTCACTTACTCTGTTTTTGCTTCTGATGTCTAACTTTGATTAAAAGGAAATTTATTTCAAACAGCAAAAAGACTAAGGCTAAACTGCACCATACATGAAAACTTATTTTATTTACTTTTAAGTCTTAGTGGTTTTTGGACTGTATCTGCACTGTATGTGAACAATGTAGGTAATATGCTATAGAAGTAGTATAGTATAGTTTTTGAACGTGTGGGAGACGGAGCCTCCGTAGCTACACTGATCATGAGCAGCAACATCTCTGGTCCACGTACAATTTGAGGCCCTTGCTGCAGCATGCTCTACCTCATTGAACTATGTAAGGACATAACATGTCTAAAAAACTGTATGTGGTGCTCTTCCCCATGTCCAAAATCATAAATCTTTAAAAACATTTTCCTTTAATTCTTTTAAGTTTTACCCTTTAAGTATTTCTCTTCTTCTTTTTTGGAGGGATGGGAAAACCATTATGTTTTCAGTAAAAAAGAAAAAAAAAAGGTAGAGAAAGTCACAACAGCGTACTATAATTTGCAGTATCACAAGGAACCATCACCAACTGTGCTGTACTACACCTCAGTATACCTGTGTAATTTCATTTTGTTCAAGAACAGAATCTCAACAGCGCACTCTGTGTGGCCACATTCACACCACAATTCACCTGTGATCACTCCAAGCCAAAGCGCCTGCACGGTTATTTGGAAACATTTAGTATAATTCAGAACATTACCCGCTGAAACTGAAAAGCTTTTTCTGCCTGACCCAGAATTGTTATTAAAGTTGTTTTTATCAACACTGATTTTCAGCTTCCAAAATGTTTCTCGCTTACACTTTCTACCAGAATGGATCCTTAAATCTCCACTTTGAAGCGAGGCTAGTGTCTGAAGTGTGAACACATAAAGGGGAGTTGGGGGGGGGAGTTAAATTGCAGGCTGGGCCAAAATATGTTCAAGGAAAACCTTGGATCTTACCCCCAACCCCCCACTCTCCTCATGCTCAATTTGGGCTCTCTCCAGCCTTGTTTTAAATGTGTGAACAAACATACTGCTCATGACAGAAATACAAAGAGGATGCTATACTTAAAAAAGAACTTTATACTAACAAATTTCTCTTTTTTGTTCAAACATAATATTGAACATCTATGGACTCTCTGATTAGTTTCAAAAATTATTAAAAAATATATATATCTTTGAATTGCTGCTAACTTTTATTTTTCATGTCATCTAAAGAAGCAGTGTTATGCAACATGAGTATGTTCCTCTGTGAGCCACTTCTAGATCCCCTAGTGTGAATTACATTTTCCCAAAAACTCATGTACTTGTGTCTGTATTTGCTTGAAGTGTTGCATTGAGTTTAGACCATGACAAAGAGCACCTGAGAGCAAATTCATTGTTTTTCTGCTTTGTTTTCATCTCCATCAGCTGAGAGAAAATTATTTGCTTTGCACTCACTATCTCTGCAAGGAAAACACCATATTGCAAGAGGAAAAATAAATTGCCTATTTTTGCCAACATCACACTTCCATGTAAATGTGAGAATGAATTTCAATAGTGCTGCGATTAGTTCCATATCAGACTTTAAATTGAATGATACATTGCTTAAATTGTCTTGTCTACTTATTACTATTTGTGTTACGTATATGAAAAGGCCAATTTCAGGCCTTTTCCTTTTTTTAACTCAAATCTTCCTCACTGTTTCTGCATGACTTTGTCCATTTCCCTTCCACCTTCTCTCTTCCTATTCTCTGACTTCCTCATGTTTCTTTCCCATCATTCATACTCTGACTGTTTTCACCTTCATCCATTTTTTGTCAGTTCCTTCTGTGTACTTGTTATTCCACTGCCTCATTCATGCTTATTCCTTCCTTTACCTCAACTATTCCCCTGCTACTTTCTCATCCATTTTCACTCCCACCTCATTTTTGCCTTCTCGTCTTTTGGCTAGTGCCTACCTATCATTCTTTTCCTGCCATTTTCTAGGTTCTTCCTTTATCTAAATCGACTCCTGACACACTTTTTCCCTCCCTCTCTCCCATGTAGCATGGAGGCGGCAGGCTACCAGCGAGTGCTGCAAGTGGACCTGGAGGTGAACGGACTGATGGTGATTCAGAGGGGGAGGGAGGTGACGTGGCAGGTGGAGTATCCACTTACCCGCACCCTGACTGGTGAGGTGCAGACCCTCATCCGCTTGGCACCACAGGACCTGGGTGGCATCGTTCCACTGGCCATGGTGAGGAGTGGGTGGTTGAGCTGCGGAAGTTGGGAGTTTCTGTGGATACAGACATTTAAGATAAGAGAATCCTTTATTAGTCCCACAAGTGGGAAATTTGCATTTGTGTGTCTCTATGTGCTACATTAGCTCTTAGTCCTGATAAACAGTCCTGTAAATTCTGTCGACATGCAGGTTGTGGTAGAATTAGATCAACCAGAAGAAGGAGTACACAACTCAAGGGGTCAACTCAAAGACAGCATAGAATGGTCACTTACTGTAAATTGGTGTTAGACACTGACACACAGACCTGCAACATTAAAATTGGACTCTGCTAATCTAATTAGAATGAAATTAATTTAGGTCTTGGTAATAGCAATATTAGGACTCAAACAATGACCATTCAGTGCAGCCAAAGTCACAACTTATTTCTACTGAGCACTAGATTAGATGGTTTTACTTTTTGGTAGCTTTTCCAATTGCTTTCACTCCCTTTTTTAAGATGAGTTAATTCACCTCATTGTTTCATTTCAAATGCAGCGAGCTGGAGTACGGCACATGCAACAAGACCAGCACAAAATGTGTCAACGTGGTAATATGTGCTAAATCTAGAAGCAGTAGAAAGAAGAAGAAAATCATAACTTTGACAGCTGAACAAAGCAGAAGTTAAACACCCACCTCATTATATGATATTTACTAGAGTAATAGTTTTGGTCGTTACTAGGCAACAGCTTCTTCAAGCTTCTTTTGTTAGAGTAGTATTACAGTAACATTTATCCAAGGAGTAACAAAGTTGGTGAACAAGCAAACCGCTTCTATATTAAGACTGTGTTTTCCCACAGCATGAACAGGCAATTATTTTAGTGTTTACAATATTTGATCTGAGACATTCAAACAAGATAATCTGCCTTGACTAACAGCAGCCATCATTTTGACCAAGAACCATCGTCTGCCTCGTGCTTGACGGCTTAGCCTCAACATTGTGTGTTCATTTTTAATAACCACACAGTTAATTACAGATTTTTGCAAGTAGTAAAACAAAACTGCCATACAAGTTACTTTTTGTTTCCAACTGAGCCAAACACAACATAGCATTTACAGTCTATAGTAAATACCATAACAAATATAATAAAAATGTAATACAAGTATTTTTAACGCAAAACTTGTGTTTTTCATTGTCAGTAATCCGGTTAGTATAGCTCGTAGTTTGCTGAGAAGTTAATTGAGTTTGGATTCTGACTGTCCAAACATGGATGGATTGGCAAGTAGCTTCAGACTGTTAATTGTATTATGATAATTACTATGTAAACATGATAAACTGCTGCATAATTGTTTTCCCAAAATTAAAAGAAAATCATTTGTATGCTGCAAAGAGATAAGAATAGCTTTAATTTTCCTCTGTGATAGTGTCCACGTAAAAATCAAATGCCTTTGAGCACTTCATAAACTTTTATTGTCGCTATTTGTTGAGGCAGCAACTGATTTATGGTTTCTGGCAAATAGTCTTGAAATGCTGATGACAGCTCTCAGCTGTCTTAATGTGATTTTTTCCAATAAAAGTGTGGTAGGCAGCTCTGTCTGCAGGACTTCCGTACCAGCAGACCAAGTTTCGCTATCGTATTGGGAGGGCAGTCAACCATAAACCCTGGACTGGTGCTTTTATTGGGGCGGCAAGTAGCTCAGTGGGTAAAGCAGTTATCCACGAACCCCAGGGCCAGTGATTAGATTCCTGATTCCTCCAGGGTACATGTTGAGGACAAGACAATACACCGAAACCCTGTGGTTTACTGCAGCTGTCCAAACAACAATTTCAATAAATTATGAAATATTTTATATTATATTAATTAATTATACTATTATTATTATCCCTGGTTCCTGTTGCCCACATGCCGAGGTGTCCTTTGACAAGATACTGGAACCCCATAGTTGCATCATCATCTAAGTGGAGCTGTCCATCAACAAATTATTAATTTATTTATCCCAGTGGGATGGATAACGTAGTTAAACATTTAATTTAAAACAAGTAAAATTAGTGCCAATAAAAACAATAACATAAGACAAAATGATGATCAATAATAATAATACTCAAGTCCAAAATAGAATGCATAAAACACAGAAAATGCATGAAAATCAAAAAGAATAAACTATAATCTTCTGATAGGCTTGGTGTTTCAGTTATTGGAATATTAAATTGATTATTTAATAATAATATAATAATAATAATGGTTAATTCAAAATATTTAGGGCTAAAAGTGCCCCCAAAAGTTTATGATGATAAATATATTAATATAACACAATTTACCAACTCAACATAGCTTTAAAACATCAGAGCTGACAAGAGTGACAACTCTGTTCAGTAGCAAACAAAGCACCAGTACAAACACATTTCCTTACTCAGATTTGGACAAACAGCTTGGATAACAAGGAAGGGACGGGGTCCCTATACCAATAGTGAATAAAAATGACCACAAGTGGAAATAAATAGAATTTGAGATATAAAAACATAAAAACAACAGTTGAGTCTCTCTTGTTTCCGTAATCAGAAGAGAGGAAGGAAGTAAGGAAGCTAAGAAAAATGTTTTCTGTCTGTGGATTTCTACATTCCTGTTGAGATGCAGTTTGTGGAGGTGCACATGGTGCAGTGCAATCTAAAATACAGTTTATAAGTTTTATCTGGAATGAGTTGGGAGCCCCTGCAGGGAAGCATTTTCTGGTTGAGGTTTCCTGATGTGGGCAGGATTCTGCACTGTAGAAAATGAAAAAGTTGAGAAATCTCAGCTTCTCAAGGCAACAAGCACCCATGAAATTTTGCTTTGAAGTTTGTCCAACTTATACATTAAATTAAAAAAATTCACATTGTCACAAGTTAGAATTTTTGTCTCTGTACTGTTTGACTGTGTTTTATTATTAACTTGTACTTTGTACTATTGATTTAATTTTGATAAATTTTTCAATTTAAGGTGACTTAAAAGTAGAACAATACAACAGTTTCAAGTTTAACTTCAGCTAAAGAAGAAAAATGACAAAGAATATGAGTTGGTTTTTGGTGTCTCCTTCTTCCTGTTATATAATACAGTGAAACACCAAAAACATTTATGTGGCTGGAGTTGCTTTCCATACTTAGTTATTAAGAATTGGTGACTTTAGTAAATAGCATGTTGATATTTACATTGTCTGATCTGTTTACTGCACTGAGTATAGTAAAAGTTCATTGATGTCATGTGACACTACAGTAAATGCACTATCTCTACTTTTATAGATAGTGCTTTCAGTTTATTGGCATTTATACAATATTGTTCTATTATTCATCAAATCATACACATGTTTTGACAGTGCATATTGCACTTTCAGACCCAAGTAATGAATTAGAAGGACATAAGTCAGAGTCAGCAAATAGTTTGATTAAACTGTGTGTTAGTAGGTGACATCAATCTTCACCTTTGCAGCAGAACTTGTAGGTAGACACCAATCATTGCCGCAGTGCTGGTCTGTGTACAGAATGCCAGACACTCCTGTTCAATAAAACTCTCATCTCTTTCAGATCTGCTTCTGGCTTCCACTCCTACAGAGAGGCACACACGTGCACACACTCATAGTCTATCTGCCTGCCAAAAATGAAATGCAGGACTCAGGTTTTCCTATATGGCTGTCTTGTTTTGACAGTTGCTGTAAATTGTCCTCAAGGATAACTGACTGAATCTGTGACAAATATGTTAACACCACTGGTGGAGGAAAGGTTCAGGACAAAAAGTAAAAATAGGAAAGACTCTAAAGAAAAAACAACTAGGTAAGAGGTGCTTTAGACAGAAAAATAATTGTGTGAGAATAATCTGCCAAATAAGTTGTTAATGGAGGGTGTCTTAAACTTAAACTTTCATATTGCTACTGCCTGTAATCACTACATAAAAGCAAAAAATATCACTATTCATTCTGATGAAATGGACAAAATCCATATTTCAGAGCATGTTATTTTCCACAGAGCAATTAGTATTGTACTGTAGCTCAATTAGTGGGTTACAATAATGTGTATTCTGCAGCTAGACTGGATATTTTATAAGGCCAGTTCAGTGCAGAAAACATGTATTATAAGTAGTTTAACATTCATTTTAAAGTTACATTTTACTGGAAAGGACATGAATTCTGGTAATTAGACTTGTTCTCAAAGCAATCACATTTTATATTGGAGGATTCTGAAGAGCATGTTGATTTATATCAGAAACAGGCAGATTTCATAATTGACATAAGAAGTGTGCATTTTGAAGATTCAATAACTCCAACAAACTCCATAGTTTGATCACAAGAGTTTATGTGCTGCAGCATATCTTTTAGAGAATCTGTTACCTCCAGCAGTTCAGTTTATAAGATACACAGATTTTTCTTTAAGTCAATAGATTCAATGATCAAAAGTACAAACTGCAGAGGCGAAGCTAAAAGAAAACTGTCTGTACTGACAGAGTCGCTACCAGTGATATACTCCAATTTCAAATGCTTGTAAATTGTTTGCCTTTTTTTCAAATTGGATTTGAGAAACGGAGTCCCAAAGAGAAAGCTGTGATGCTGAAGTCATACAGAGTGCAACCTGGAACCAACAAGAGACAGGGAGAGAGACAGTGAACGCTTTTTATCAACACATTAAAAAAACTACATGCTGAGCACATGCCAACTGAAAGTGTGCTACTTTTACTACAGCCTCCTATGAATTTTTGATCTCTCTCTCGCCGTGCTGTGCCTCTCTGTTCTCTTATTAAGGGAGAGATAGTGTGGCCTCCATAGCTCATTACAGTACATCCCAAATGCTATCATTAGCATTTTATTCATAGCCTCTGAAACTCACTCCATTTCAAACTCAATAACATTAGCTTTGTGCTCATAGTCCCATAACATTATAATCAGAACCATTAGGAGGACGCTCAACGCTATTTTATTTTTCTTCTCTTTTCTTTTATTGTCACGGGTGAGTGCCTTTGTCTAGAATAATTAGGGTTTGGCACAATATTGTTTTCTCCATACTTACTCCATACCAGCATCTGACAAATAGTGACAGGCTGAGAGAACAAGGACAACAGAATAACGAAGAAACTGTGTCCTCTGCTGGCAAGAGCAACAGATAAAACGGAAGCTGTTCTCATATCTGTAATTTACTCACAGCACTATCGCAGCATCACTCCAGCACTCTTCTAACAGGCTGCCATCAGTCACACTGTCAGGAACTGTATTTGGAAATGGCCTGGCAGAGCACTAATAGGTTGTGCATTGAGGCTATCCACTGGCATCCTAAGTGTCCTCAAGGCAGCATTAGCCATCTGCATGGTGCCATAATGCCCCTTATAGTTTAATTAAGTCCTCTTGTGTATATACAGGCCTCTTATTGACTTCTCTCTTTCGCCTGTGCCTTTTGACAACATTAATTATCCATTTTGCTTACTCCCTGTGAATTCAGTTTTTTGCACCAGGCCTTTTCCTCATGCCTGATCTTGATCAAGAATTGACCACCTTATACTGCAAGTCTGAGAGGGAGATAGAAAGACAAACAGTCATAAGGATAAAAAAAACAAACCTCTAACCTTTTAACCTTATTTTTTTGTTTGTTGGAAAGGAATTTATGTTTCTCTTTATTATTTCTTCCAGATGTATCTTTACATTTTAATATTATAATACTCGACTATGAGATTATGAGATTTCGAGTGAATTTCTCTGACTTCTGAAATGTAGTTCCTAACAAATGCTTCCTTGCCTTACACCTTTTAATTGAGAGATGACACCTCCTGCAAAACTACTAAGATCTGATCTAGAGCAGTGTTTGAACCTAACTTTCATCAGGCGATGGAAGTGTCCAAAGTTTAACCACCAAATAGTTTGGGGTCTAATCAGTACATCTGGAATAGAATAAAAAGACTTATACACCAACTGTGTTAAAGTGATTCAAAACGTGTATTTATTTATTTATTTGATTTGGATATGTGTGGAATACAACACTGCCATATTATTATAGGTTGATGTAACAAACATTCCATTCCTTTTATTTTTCTTGTGGTGCATTAAACACATACATTTTGCAAGTCCAACATGTTTTCAGCCATTTCAGCTCTACTTTTCGTCTAAACCAACTTCTATAAGAAATGCCTTTGCTCCTCAATATGCCCCATAGAGTCCATGGGATTATCACTATGAGAAAGTGTATCATGTATCATGGGTTGCAAGCTGACATGTTTCTGCCTTAACATTTTGAAAAATGTGCAGATAACTGTTAAAACCCACAATCAAAGGCATCTGTTGGGTTAGTCTTTACGTTAGACCAGAGACTCCCCTCTTGCTCAAAAACTGCAGTCAATCTTCCTTTGAGCAATTCAAATAACCCGCTACACTTAGACTATGGCCAGAGTCACTGCATCTGTAGCGTGACTATTTATAACTGTGATCATGAGGCAGTGTTGGAGAAAAAGAGCTACACTACGTGGATGAATAATATACACTTTGTTCATGTCCTCTGTGTAGCAGACACACAAACACACACAAACTTTATTTCACTCCTGTCACCCAACATCTCTCTCTTCACTCTCTCAGGACCCAGATGCAGCTTCTGTATATGTCAGTCAGGCTTTACTTTGAAGCTAAGCCTGTCCATTCTGTAATTTGTTGTTGTGGGTTGGTTTATTTTCGCTGGCTTGCCTTTCCTCACCCTTTCCTCTGTCAGTCTAGCTTGAGAGTCTTTTTTTTCTGCCAGGGCCAAGGTCCAGTACAGTTCAACTCCCTGCCTTATTCTAATCAAATTGCCCCCAGAAACAGAAAAGGGCTGCTGACTTTGGCATTTCCTCTCCTAATGTTAGGTACAAGAAAGTACAATGAGAAAAGAACAACAGCAGCTTAATACTTAATCTCGATAAAAGTATTTAGAGCTCATGGTACACAGTAACAGAATTCAACAGATTGTCAGGCCAACAGGTTGGGTAATAAATCAATATCTAATTAATGAGGATAGAATAAATCACTGGAAGTCCTGATTTAGTAATAATAATAGTGGTATTTCTTACTCTTGGTCATGGCAGAATGCCCCCAAACTTCCCCCAACTCTTTATTTGCCAATACTGCAAGTGTAGCTGCTTTGCCAATTGTGTTAAATCAGTGGAGACACAGGAATTGATTATTCAGCTTATTTCGTGCTCACAGAAAGACTTCAGATTGTGCTCTAACATGCACTTTTGTGAAATCAAGTGTATGCAGTTTACGTACAAAGTAGACAAAATGATCCTCCAAACAGATTTTGTAAATAAAGTAGCATTTTATTCATCTATACTCATCTCCCCAAATTCTTATTTTTTCAAATCTAGTAATTTGAAAGGTTTCAGCAGCTGCACCTGAAGTGAGTGACATCTTCCTCACTTGTGAGCAACAAAACCAATTTTCCATCTTTTTTTCCCACTCTATCACATCCCATGTCATTTCAGTTATCAGGACATTGCTCTGGCTTCTCTCTGACTGCAACATTACAGTGCAGAATAACTTTGCTCCTGTGCCTTTTTCCCAAGCCATAACCATAAAAAAAGATTACATTCTATGCTTCTCTTCCCTGCTGTTGTATCACTATTTTGGAAAAGGTGGGAAAAATAAAATAAAATCATTGGACGTGCTGATTCCATTGCCCTTGTTTTCATTTTATCTCCTGCTATAAGATGTGAGATGTGCGGATGTGTGTGAGTGGTAGGAGGAGACTGTATAGGTTCTGCAGGGAATAGACTTTTTATTGATAATTGATATAAACAGAATAGCTGAGAGTGTTGCTGTGGCAATATAAACCCTGTTCACAAGTGCTGTAGGCCAACACAGTAGAGAACTGATGAGCTTAGTGTCAATCTCAGCGAGTTAGTGAACAGTTGAGCTGTGGTTCTTTGTGGGTCAGAGGCATCTGTTCAGTCAATGAATTATAAATTGCTAGCTAGTGTTAAGCAGTGTTGAGGGCCCTCATATAAGCAATGTATCCTTCCCCTCCTCCCCTTTTATAGTCATTAGTCTTCTTTACAGTCACTACACACACACCTTGAGCTTATGTACAACTTTTTCTTTACAACATGATATTATGGTAGGTGTGTTATTGTATTATTAATCACTGAATATGGCTTGATTTTGTATGTAAACAGAGGAAACGTATTGACTGGACAGGATAGGTGACTAACAACTATGAATCGCCAGTCACCGGTCACATTCTACCCATGCAAAGTAATCCTATTCCAGTGACTGACAGCAGGTCATGCAGCACTTTACTGCACCCTGTGTCCTCTGGTGTCACCAAAGGTTCACTAGTAGGTAATTTATTATAAGTTGCACTTTGTATATCAGTTGTTTCAGACAGAAATGGGAAAAATAAAGAAGGATTTGTGCCATAATGTTGTTTGCGTATTACTGTGTGCGGACACTGCATTCACTCACTGGGGCAACACAAGTAGACACAAGCCCCACACACCTGTGGTTTAACTTCTTTTTTGATTTATTTTAGGGAAAAAGTTGAGCTGGGAGAGTGTGTGTGTGTTTATGTGTATGTGTGCATGAGTCATCTGAATTCCTGTTGGCTCCCTCCACACGAGTGGAATAACACTGGTCAACTTGTTTTCAAGTTTTAGAAACATTTTTTGTTACCTGTATAAAACTGAGTGCCTTTAGTTTAACTTTATTTGCTGAACACGGTGGTGAAATCTGAATTTGTCTTTTCACATAAGTTTATAGAAAGACAACAGCATTTTGTATTATAGCATCATACCCTGCATAGGGTGGTTCACGTGTCTGTCAAAGTATACATACAAAGTATAAATACAATAGGATGCTGGTTGATACGCCCTCCTTTTCTATTGGTGGAGTATTTTATTCTCTATACAAGTACAGAAAACTACATAATTTTCATTAAAACTGACCATAAAACAACAAAGTGTCATTTTTCTGATCAGGTTAAATTCCAAAAGAATAACAGAACAGTTCAACTGACAGTTCTCATACCACCAAAAGAGTTTGAAGCAGTAGATATATTGTATATGGATTCTCATCTGAAACTGTGTTATGAGTTTTCAGCAAATGGTAAACTGCTTGCCAAGACCAGTACAAAAACATACTACAAAACCATATTTTCCAAGGTTTTTTAAGTAAATGAATCCAGGCCAAGGACACCTTCAACCCACTGTGCTTGATCCTAGTTGTCTAAAAAAGTAAATTTGTACTGTAGTGATATGTGGATGTCCGTCCAAGAGCAGCTCAACAAGTCCATATGCAAACTTGGAGACTTGGTTGTGTACCAACAGCAGATTTTGTCCTTGAGCTTAAGGCGTTAAAATACAGTAACTATTCTCTAAGCAATGCTTCCGTAAGTTGTCTGCTTGCACATCATTCATCCACAACCATATCAGCCCCCACACACTCCACCCTGGTACCTCAGCTGCACAGAAGCGTAATGGCCTTTTATCGATTCTTCTTTCTCTCGCCGTCTTTCTTCTCTTCTCTTGCTCTGCTCTCTGCACTGCATTGAGGGGTTGTTAAGATAACCTTCTATGTGAGGAGGGAGCTGTGCAGCAGGTGTGTGTTTGTGCTTATGTGTGTATGTTAATGCAAATTCTAAGCAGTTTCCCAAGTTAACAGTCATTAATTGGTTAATTATTAACACTTTAGTCAGGGAATGGTAGAACACTATTGTACATCTTTTAATTACATGAAAGAAAATTTGGGACTTTTTCTACAATGCAGTAAAAATTTAAATCTGTGATTTGTAAATTGTTTGAAGCTTTATAAACTGTATTAATGCCTCTGTGCCAATGGCACCTTTACAAAATATGCAAGTCATTTAAGCCATTGGCACTGATACACTCCCTTCCCAGCAAAAATGCTGGCTTTTGCACTTTTTGCTGATAACAGTTGGTATTTTTCATCAGGATGGTATTTTTCATTTCCACTGTCTTTCTGGCATGAACTGACAAAAGTGATTCGGGGGCGTTTCTGCCCAAAACTGATGTATGGCTTCTCGTTTGCATAATCGAGTGTCAGGTTTCATTTCTGGATGCAGCAACGGACTGTGTTAAATTACACTCCCAAGGTTATGGGGCTACATTTTTTTCATCACATAACTTCAGTGTCAGTGTCACTGATCCCACAGTACATCTGCTGTCATAAACCTGTATTTTGGTTCATTTTATCAGATGGAGGAGTGATTGTAAAAATATAAAGTTTGACTGCAGCAGCAGCTTGGTTCTTCTCATCTGATTTCTCTCTCCTTCCCTGCTCTCTCATGCTTGTATGTATGTATTGCTCTATCTAATAACATGAAAACTAGGTCTGCTGAGCATCACTAAAGAATAGTTATAATTTATACATTTAATGTAACTTATGCTATAACTTATAACTTATGTTTGTGCTTTAACAAGTGAACTACTGATCAATTCATCAAGAGACTAAATGTTGAAACATTGATCAACGCAGACAGATCAACAGTGTGCATGGAGAGGGGACTTCCAACATGCAGTTTTGAGAGAGTGATTAATGTCCTTTGGTTCTTCTTTTGTCACGTGACACGATAAACGGGTAGATTAATTAGTCAGTGGCCATTTTAAAATCAACTTACTATGAAGAATGTGCGATTAGCTTCCCTGATGGCTGTTGTTATGGTTATCACCACCTAAGGTCTACGTTGTTACAATTAGGCCAAAGGATTAGGCTGGGCAAAACATAGACCCCAAAAAAGTTTTTATGGATATAATTTATTGTATTGTATTATATATACAGTACAAAAAATGTTTTAAGGTGGTAGTGCCCCATTTAAAGACCAAACTATGTAAACACGAGGTAAAAAATTAAACACAAAATAATGTTGATGTTAACTAAATTATATTGTGGGTCTTCCGGCTCCCATCTGTTCCTGTCCGCCAACTGGCCAGATAATTCAAATATTATAATGTATTACAAGCTTCATTTTAGAACTTCCATTAGATAATTTTTTATTTTTTTCCTTGAGGTTTTAATGTTGGGGTTGACAGAGATCAGCCTGGACAAACTGACCGGTCTACAGCTATACAACCCCACATTCAGCAAGTCGTGACGCATCATGTGTTCATCTGATACCTGTCGGTTACATTACATGTTCACAACAACATTAAACCTCCCAGGTGGATTTAATGGCTGATTCCTGTGGGTAGCATGAGTGTGTGACTAATAATGCAGCCATTTAAACATGAATGTTGTGATGTTGTGGAGAAATAAACTGCATGAATAAGACATGCATTTCAGTCCTTCATAACTCCAGCAGGGTATTAGGCAGGCAGGCAATGCCCGGTGAAAGGTAGGCAGATTTCATGGAAAAACATATTGCCTTTGGTGCCTAATGAGTCACTCCAGCAATCTTGTTATATTTCCCCTAATTTTGGTGTGTGTGTTTGTGATCATGCTTATAATATCTGAGTTCATTCAAAATTGAGTTCTTTGTGGCAGAAACGTAGTACATTTTGTTGGAGCTCATTAAGACCTCTCTTTTCATAATGTTGTTCCAGTGTAATTGCTCATTAAGCCAAAACAGACACTTCCCATCACACGCAGAAACACTTTTTATACTTGCTTATTTGTCACCAGAGACTGTCCATTCTGTCTTTTCATATAATTATTAGCAAAAATGTTCATCATTCACTGAAGGACGGGGATGAGAGCTGATCTGAAGGTCTCAGATGGTGAGGCTTTATAGCATACAATGTTATTTGAATCTAGTCAGAGAAATGTGATTCTCTCACAAATGGAAGTTCAGAGATGAAGGGTTTGTATAGCTCCAGTGATTGCCTTCATTTTTCCAAACTCCAAACATTAATATAAACTGAAACACATCTATGATACACACATAAGCTCTTAAAATATTATTATAAAGCCTGACATGTATTAGAGTCCTAATACATCTGTGTCAGCTATGTACAAAACAAAACTAAACGGCTCACTTTTAGCCAGAACACCAGGATACCTCATTTCCCCTTTTGCCTTTTCCAAAACTTCAGGAACAGACTTTGTTTCCCATGTGGCAGCCCAAACAAATTCACAGATGGTGCGAGAAACACTCATGATAAACTGTGACAGTCATTCACACATTTTTAAATATGTGAGATATGTAAGAAAGGCTGGGGGATCTTGCAAGCATTTTGCCATAGTAGTGGTAAAATAGTATTTTCTTCGACACCTCAGCAGAAAAGCTGAGATTGGATGTCACTGCTTATTTTAAAAGAGCCTTAGTAGATGCCAAAATAAAGATTATGGTGAATACGGTTAATAACAGTGTCTCATTGCTCTGCGAGTTTGATTTGGGTAAGAAAGGTCAATGTCCTATTCTATTTAAATTTTTATAATAAACTTTTCATTGTTAATATAAAGGTGGTGATTAAATGAGTTTAGTTGGCATTATTTGGGGTTTGGAGTTTTATTGTAAAAAACAGACTAAAAGGACATCAATACATTCAGTACTAAAGAAAGGTAAACACTTTGTTTTCCTTATTCTTCACAAAGTGGAGACTACTGAAGTTCTAGATGAAATAACTTTCACACAGATGTCATAGAGGACTAGTATAAAACAGGAGAACATTATGTGCAAGAGGAAATCAAGGTATTCTTACTAATCGACTAGAAGTCCTTTATCTACAGTTGAGCATTAAAATTATTTTTTTGCCCTCAAAGGAGAACGAGAGTGAAGAAATAAAGCAAACATTGGCACCCGTTCTGATGAACAAAGAGCAGCCTAGAGACCAGTTTTCCATTGCTTTTCAAAGGTTTTGGCCTCTTGATAGTCTTTTATTGAAACTAAGCTGTGATGAGCTGGATCCACTGTTATAACAAATCCTCTGTACAGCCAAAACTGAGAGCTCAAGGATTACTGAACGTTGTCTTAATTGATCTCATTCTCTTCTTCCTGCTCCTCTATAAGGGCTTCAAGTATATCTTGTGATATCTATTTAACGGAATTTGACATTAAGTATTATAGCAATTTTTTTTTCTGCTTAAAACGAGAGTTCTAGGGAACAGCTATAAAAAAGGCTAAAAACACTGTGATGTGATGTTACTGCACTCTACACCAATCATTGCAAAGACGCTCCACTAGTTTTACATATCAAAGTTTGTTTATTGGTCCGAGGAAGTATCACTGTGTATGTGAGAAAGTGTAAAGCCTATAAAGCCAGAGGGACCTGTACAAAATCTGATATTCCCTCAAGTGATATCACTTGAGGCTGAAAGTTTAAAAAACAAACAAACAAAAACACCTGGATCTGTGGTGGTAGTAGGAAGTGAGCTTGCCAGACCTCAGTAACTCAATCCTTATCTATGCTTGAGGGTAGGAGCCAATTCCAATCTTTCCACCCTGTTAAATCGCTGTCATCAGCTGTTATCATGCTGGTAATTATGCTTCAGACGGGGCAAACTGCACCTGCCAGTAGGTTAAAAGGTGCATATTATTAATATATGTTGTAAACTACAAAAAGCAGGAGTCTTAGAGGCCAATTCACATAAAATGCTTTTTTAGACAAACTATTCCGTCACTAGTGTGTCTCACTTGGAGAAACCTGCGTAGAGCATACATCACCTTTTTACATCACATTTTAAGCTTATTTTTTCTCCCTAGTGCTTTTAGTCTCCACAGGCAGCTGTTTATATCTGTTCAAAACGTATTGCAGCCATTTTACTCCTATCCGTAATGACTGACCAGGCTCTCCGTCTCACTGTAACCTTCTGGTTTGAAGTTTAAAACCCTCTATTGCAGAAACTCATTGTAAGCTATTAATTCTGTTTTCTACCTGCTGAACTGACATGGAAACTATGACAGCTTAAAAACAAACTGATTGCTATACATTTTAAAAACTTTGCACTTCTCGCGTCCATTGTTATATGTTTTCTAAAGTCTTTTAGAATTTTTCTTGAATGCTTTTCTGTGGATTTATCTTTTGTGTAAATATTTTTCTTTATAATTTTTTATATGTGATAATATTTTTGCATTTTACTACATGTTGCATATAAACTATTTTCTGTCAAGCACTTTGGATTTTTCTTGTCCATCAATCCTGCTTATGTTGTCTTGTTTTATATGCTGATAGAGTGCACAATATATTCGGATCGCTGTATTTTTTTTCTATGTTGCATATATGTCTTTCCACACATTTCTTTTTTAATTTAATTGGTCCTTAACAGAATCATGTTTATTATGTTTGTTTTAAAACAAATCAGAGTAATATTTTGATTTAAATGTGATTATCAATATTGATATCAACTTTACATTTGTGACCAGATGCTTTGTTGTTAGAGTAATACTAATTTCTGAAGTCTTTGTCTCCCTTTGCAGGACACTGAGATCCTCAACACAGCTGTCCTTACTGGGCGTACAGTCGCCGTGCCAGTAAAGGTAGTCACTGTAGGAACGGATGGAGCGATATCTGATGTAACAGAGTCAGTGGAGTGCAAGTCAACAGATGAACAGGTTATCAAGGTTAGTGGGGCGTCTGTTTTGAGCAGCTGCTTTTTGTCTTACTTTTTCCAATTTATCTTTGTTGCCTTTTGCTCATGATCAGCTTTCTATTGGTTCGTGGGTGGGTGAGCAGAATGAGCAAAAAGTATTTGTGGTATAGAAGTGGGTTGCACATATTAGTCTAGGAAGCAGGGCCTGGATTGAATCCAGCAAAGTAGACTGGTATGCCAGCAACTGAGCATCGAAAATGTGTAACAATTAGCAGTCATCTAGGAAAATAATTGAAGTATTTTTGCCTGCATAAAATTGTTCATAGGTGTATAAACTCCTGTAGACAGTTATGCAGTTATACAGGCAGGTGCCACACTGCTGACCCTGCAGTCTGTGGACTACCTGCTGTATGGGCTGACTCACAGCATAACCCAGTATGATTTGTTTTGTTTCTTTCTAACAATACCATCAATTACAGACAGACCTGATTTAGCAAATCATTTGGAAAATTAGTTTGTTTCATAAAAAATAAATGAACAAATAAGATAAAGAAAGAAAATCCTGTTTTGCATAGACAATCTTAGACATAAAAATATACTCTAAATGAATTGATATTTTATTGTACTGAGTGAAAAGCTAAAAATATACAGTATGAGCCGTGTTCCCGTAGAGAGGGAGCAGAACTTCATTACTACTTGCCAATAACATAACTTTGACGAACCATAAATGTGACAAAATATTCACTCAGATTGATTTTCTAACTCAAGCAAGTTTTTAGTCTCTGTAAGTCCATTTTTTATTGGCTTTCTACAAAGTTTAGGTAATTAATCTGAAGTTATATTTAATTATTTGGGAAATATAGAATTTGCTGTAAATCTAAAAGCAAAAAAAAAGCAAAGCTACTATGATCCAGTAAAGATTGTAGGTGAAGACCGAGCTTTTCTTACCGTGGCAACAATAGATCTAATATTGGTCCCCATATCATTATGCAAAAGGAGAAGAGAGAAAAAGTAAAGTGAGTGAGATCAGAAAAGTAAACAGTTCTTAATTGTGGGTATGTGTGAGAGAAAAAGAATGGTGTTGTAAGTGTCTTTGTTATATTGAGGAGCTGGTTTTGTGTGTTTCTGTGTATCGTGCATGCATATCAGAGAGAAGAGAAAAGGCAGATCTCTCAAAGGGTTTAATTATCTACTGAAGTAGTACCACACATTGTGACGCTGACCTCGGTAGCATACTCCCCTGCCCACCCATCTGGTTTGGGAACAGTAAGCGGTACCCCCCCTCTCTCCACCCTATTTTCAAAGGAAACTCAAAATAAATCTCTCTGTGATCCGGGTGCATCTCAGTCTTTCATCACAGTTTCACTGAAACTATGGTTGTTAATCCTTCATTTTTGCACCATGGACCTTTTAAGGTGACTTTACCCTACAATTACCTCATAATAAGGCATCTCCACCTAAAACTGTGTGCTCTATTTTTGTGATTTTCTTCATTTTATCCTGTTACATACATGTTTGTCACTTAAAGAGAACGCAATTTGCATAAATTGGGGTTCATATTTTTTATTCTGCAACTCGAGTGAAATAACTTTAGACTTCCAAAACTGCTTGTTCTTCTTATAATTGGCATTCATTTAGCACCTCTTCTGACCCAGTGTGAGTCTCTGAAACATAGCAATCTACTACTCACAATAGTAGTGTTGTTAGTACAAGAAAAATACTGTGCTCAAAAATGAGGACTGAACAGCACAAGACCGCTGTTTACCACTGTAATGTGAATACACGTTTGGAGTTTAGATTGACAGAAATTGCACAAACTCATATGACGAAAACATCACTCGGTGCCCTGAACTTCTGCAAGAAATGAAACTCTCTCTTTTTTTACATAAAATTAAATAAATCTACCTTAATCTTCGAGTCTGCAGTAAAAGTAACATTGACTTGTGTGTTTCATGCTACATTCATTGGTATTAAATCCAATATTTTTCATGCAGTGCAGATGATATATGATTGCAGTGATTGTATTTCAGAGAGCTGAGAAAGAAAAAACAAAGTGAAAACAAGACCAGAGAATGAGATGGATTGAACTAAACAGATTTTACCATTGGGCTGAAAGAGAAATGGAGAGTGAACACAGAAAGAAATAAAAATAGAGATGAGGCTTAAGAGACTCAATGAGGAGTGAAGTGGATTCCCTCAGCTCACTCCTTTTGAAGGGATTGCTTTTCAAAAATCCTGTGCATTAGTGCATGTCATGTGTGCTCCTGACTGCACATTTCAACCTGCGCTCACCTCACAATTATCCTCCTTTACATACAGTACTATAAACATAATCCATTCACCTCTTCCCACGACATGCATTCAGTTTACATGTACACTTAGCATACTGCAGTGTGAAATACTTTTGAGGACTACATGCTACAGAAGTGCAGTGTTCATCCATCCACTATATTCTAACTAGACAAATGAGTTACGTAAGTGAAGTCACAGTTTGGATTTCCCTACAGGCACTCCATTCTAGAATTAAAAATAGATCTCACTCCCATAGGCTGCTTCACACTTTTGAAGGATGAAACACTCAAAAATGTAAGGAGTTTGTTTTTGTAGTAGCATGAGCACATGAAGTGTCAGTATTACATTATTTCTCTCACCTTACATGAAAAAAAAATTGCATCTAGATTCAGACTGTTTTGTAATGTGTTACATTAATTACAATGTTTTATGTCAATTTGAGAATTTGTATTGTACTAATTGATATGACTTCCTTATTTTAAATGTAATATAGTTCAACAATTATTCAGCTATTGACATGTGTAATTTTATATGTACATTAACTTATTTTAACATTGTTTATTTAAATATTTTAAGGAATGTAACCTTGTTATTTACATCGCTCCATGATTTGAACATCATTATGTTACTGTTTATCTGCATTTTTATTAACCCGACATCCCAGACAGTCTCTGTCAGGACAGGAGTTAATATAGCCTTTCACTTATGGCTGTTCTACTAATACCATATATTTTATAATAAAATAAACTGGAAGCCTTTCGGTGCACAGTTTGTACCTCTACCAAAAGACAGGCTGTTAGCATGAATCAGACAATTTGTCATTATAGGAGCAAAGATCTGGATTTATAGCTGCTCCGTTTATTAAACTGCATAGATTTGATCGTTGACATTATTTAAATTTCAGAGCAGCCTTCATGTTCATCATTCAAGGCTTTGGTTTGTTAAGCCTACAATTACTATTATTAAATTTATACTAGCCTGATAGCCCTTAGCGCTCTGGACATCACATGACTAGTTCTGTTTATGCTGCCAAATAGTGTAATTAAGTAATCTTGTCTGCTGGTCAGAAGCGAATTGTCAGATTGTGTGGTTGTTATAAGTGCTGGACCCAAATGCAGACCAGGACAAGAGAGGGTTCAAACAAAAGAAGACTTTAAT